>JBBPBX010020423.1:23929-41833 GCA_038048925.1 Garcialebias charrua | reverse complement strand
TAATAGTTGTGATTCCTATGGGTGTCTTGCTCAAGGACACCACAACAAACCTGTGAACCTGTGACTTCCGGGTCCCAAGTTAGCTGCCCTACCACACTATACCACAGCTGCCCCTCCATAACATCCTGCAAATGTTGTTCACAAGCTAGTCACCAACAGTCACAGCCCCGTGAAGTACTGGTTGTATCATCAAACCTGAGGTCAGACTTTATTTTACAGCCATGTGGACAATTCCATGACTGAATAGATACCTGTACATTTAAGTTTAAAAATGGGTTATTTTTGCTCAACAAACTGACATTTTGAGTTCTGGCTGATGACCACCTACATATTTTAATTGCACCGCAGGATCTGCTATGGCTGGTCCCACACTATAAAGCTTTGTTGTTAAAGGAGAAATGTAATCAAATCTGAAAAAATCGATATAACAAGAATTTCATATAGTAAACAACACACATAAACATACTTAGTATGCTTTTTTCAAGTCAGTAGCTTAAAGAAATAGTTTTTTACATTTTTCCTGCTACATGCCGAAGTGCAGTGATTTCTGTAGTCATTTTCTGGACGCACTTTTATGACACAATTAAGACCTCCTTTGCTATCTTACAATAACACTGAAGCTATAAACCCATCATTACTGTCCTCCTGTCTGTCATTTAAAATGGAAGCAGAAGACTTTTTTGAATCTGAAGGATATCACTTTAGTTTGTCAAAAACAGTTTGGTGATTTAGTGCATTAATGGGCATTTCTATCCTGGAAATACGAATAGCCGTGCGTTAGCCGCCGCATGCTAACGTTAGCATGCTAGCGCCGTATGCTAACGTTAGCATGCTAGCGCCGTATGCTAACGTGGAAGTGGGGGTGTTGAAAATGTCCTGAAACAGTTACCAATGTCTTGTTAAGCTCTGTCTTCCCCAGAACATAGTAGGATCTAAAATGATTTTTAAAGATGAAGGAGCAAGTTGAAACATGCTGTCTCCCTCCTTGCTAGCAGGCTCCATTGGGAGCTGCCTGGCTAACTAACTACGGTGGCCCTACACGGCCAAAATTCTACAGCGGCCGAATGCACAGGAGCGGTAAAAATACAATATAAAATTTAAAAAAAGTTTTAAAATCGATTTTGGGGCTTTTAGAATCGATTCTGAATCGCCAGGACTAAGAATCTTGATTCTTTAAAAAATAGATTTTTTTTGCTGCATCCCTAATTGCTACACACTGAAACCTTTTTGTCCACAACTAGATACACACACTAATATTACTGTATGAGGATACACACTGAAACCTTTTTGTCCACAACTAGATACACACACTAATATTACTGTATGAGGATACACACTGAAACCTTTTTGTCCACAACTAGATACACACACTAATATTACTGTATGAGGATGAACTCCAGTTGCACTGCCTATGTCATATTCAGGGGACGGAGAGCAGGCAGGGGGAGGGGGGTCAAAAACACCAGATGAGAATTTCTTCACTTTGCAAAGTCTAAATTTGAGTTAGGATGACATTTTTGACTTGTGAAAATTTCTCAACAAGCTTATTTTATGCTTTTCATTAGACTACTATTAGCTTAAAAACACTTTTCATTTCTCCTTTAAGAAGAAATCTAACTCCACCTCTAAAAAAAAAAACAAAAAAAAAAACAGGGGCACAAACAAGACTCAACTTGGCCCCAAATCCTCCATCAGATTGTGTCAGTTTACAGATAAACTGCTCAGCAAAGGGGAAATATTTGTGGCTAAAGGTTGAGGTCAGAGATGCTTAATTTGCAATGGTTCAGAGACTTTTTTATGTTTTGTTTTATTCTTCTAAAAGATGAAAAGACCTTGGAGGAACAGAACTTAAATGGTTTGGTCATGCGAACAACTTTAAGCAATTCTTTTTAAAATCTAATAAAACCCGGCAACTCGAAGCAGAAATTCAGGACAGGCACACAAATGGCATCCAGAGAGAGCAACGAAACCACAAACTTTCCCATCAGTCAGTTGATGATCCAGCCATGAAGGAGAGCCTTTCATAGAAACACCCAGAAAACAGAGGGCAAAAATGGAAAACAAGCACCAATGCGTCTTCATGACTGCTCAGTCAGTGGTAAATTAACAATATCATTTCAGCCATTAGAGATTAAGATAGGAACCAACAAACTTTACAAATCATTAACTTTCAGTACGCGTCTACAAAGACTGAACACGAGTAACAACTCATCCCCTATCAACCAGACAAGCCCCATGCACAAAACCCAGCTCCCTCTGCAAACTACAAGTTTCTGAACTTGCAACCCCCAACACACTCCTCCCACCACCACCTTCCCATAAGCATGCTGACACTTGAGAAGGCGGCACCTCTCTTATGCATACTGAAAGCTTTTCAAAGCTCGCAGCTCTATTCTTCTCCAAAAGAACTCAATCTGAAAGGAGGGAAAATGGCCTATGCTGCAATGAGCAAATTGGACCTGCAAAAGCTACCAGAAAAATCCTAAAAGTTGATGTTGACTGAACTGGAACAAAAAAAACAGTCTTCAAGCTAAAATAAGGTGCAAGTTCATCACAAACTTGTTAGCTTAACTTTAATACAACAGCTCTATCAAATACCCTGATGCATGCTCTATCAAATGTTTCAACACAGCAGCAACAAGACTGGACAGTGGTGATTTAAGAGCCCTGACGATGGGAAACACAGCATCCATTCAATCAAACCAAGGCACAGAGAGGCGCAGTCCACACAACAAACAACTATTATTGCAGAGAATCTGCTAGACAAACCTGCAGAGCAACCAAACAGAGTCGCCTCCGTCTTTCTCTTCAGACAACTGGGATCCACCTGCACTGCAGTGAGTCCTCTGCCAGCACCAATCGCTCTAACACGCCTTTCCCATTGAGGCTGAACTCTGTGTGCAAATGTTCCTGCCCTCTCTGCTTTACGCCCCTCCCACAGTTTCGCTCTTATTCCTCTCTTTATCACTCTTCCTAGCCCACTAAAACACTGGCCAGATTGGTATGTCTGCTGGGAAACAACGTTAGCTGATGCAGGGGATGCGAACGACTAGTAGACACGCAGAGAGAGGGAACAGAGAGGAATGAGTTCAGTGCACATACAGGGGGATGGGTGGTTTAAATTCACACATTCATCACACAGCGTGAGGTCTTTTGTCAAACTGATTCAATAAAGACATCAACAATGTGTGTATGTCAACCATACCTCCTCTCAAAATTCTATACTTACGGTAGTTGGAATTAAAACAAGCTGAGAAACAAACAATAAAAGTTTTGTTATATATTTAATAGGTTTTCTTGCTCAGTTGTCTTTCCTCCAATTTCTTTTTAGCCTCCTTTAGCTTTCAATAAACTGTCTTTTTTTTTAATTTTTTTTTTTTTAGATCAAACTCCCTCATCATTTCCATTTCCAAAAATCATCCAACGTTTTTCCTGATGGCACCTGCTTTTTGTATTTTACCAGGACTTGACAAAAACAATGAAAGGAACAAACATCCAGGAACATCCAAGGAAGTACGGAAGATTTACGTAAAATAAATATACAGTATACAGTAAGAAGCAACAAAATTAGGTCTCGCCTATATGGAAATGCAGTTTTTACAAAATAATATTTTTTATTTTGTTTGTTTCTATAAGTTTCTTTGTATACTGTATACAACACCAATTATTGAACTTTATAATTCTAAACAAAAACACACACACACACACACAAAAGGCACAATAGGGTGGACGGACGTCTCCTCTCGGTCTCCGCTTTGCATTTGCTTTGTCTTGTCTGTGAAACTGTCTGAGAGCCTCTCTTCTACAAAATCTTCCGAATCATAACTATGGACTTCAATTTGGTCAGTTGGTCCCTCAACACAACTGATAACATTTCTTCAAAAAGAAGACAGGCTGTAGGCGAGCCGATTTGCCCTGTTGGCATGCACACAGCTGGATATCTCATCGACTTGGAAGACTTGATGATGTGTCTATCTCTGCTGTCATCTGTGGATCTTAAGGACACATATTTAATTGGATTTATGATAACTGGTTCCTGCTTTTTGGATTTGGCTGGTTCCTGGTCTATCAACACACAAGGAAGACGTCGGCAGCTAATCTGGACCTGGTCAGGCTGCCTGCCTTACGGCTTGGTTCATGTCTCGAGAAACCAGACTTTAGGCTGAATGGATTACAACTCTGGGATTTTCTCAGGCACGTTCCATTTGTTTGGTCATTTTTATTTGGACATTTCAGAAGCGAGTGGACCGACACAGACTGAATGTAGATGTCATTAAAGTTCTGCCTGTTCCCAAAACAATCGTGTTTATCTGAAATTTGGCTCACTGACTGGCCTTGACAGGCCGTCTTATCTCAACGTGCCTGCTGAAGTTTTGTAAACTTGATGCTCTCGTCCCTCCCAACCCTTCTGCTGAGGAATTCCACAGACTTTTCAGAGGAGCCCAGCTGAATAAACATTCTGTCATCATTTCAGGACTCGCCTCTGGCTGTCCTCGGCAGACCACCCCCCACCCCCCCATGAGTGTGCACAGATCTCCATGAATTGAGTGATTCTCTCTGAACTCTGCAGTACAGGCTGTCATGCAACCGCCTTTGAGTCCCCCTCCCCCACCCTCTGCATAATGTCTGTGTCATTATGTGCTTGTGTGCAAGATTTTTTTCAGTACCACATTTTTGACCTTCACCTTCAGAGGTCAAAAATGTGTTAGGAATTTTTTTGTCTCCAAGCCTTATGTGTCATTTTTCGCCACTTTTATTGTCTGTCCAACAGATCTCACTTGTAAGTGAGTCTACGAGGATCTAAAGCCCCTTTCATAAGTCAAACCCGCGCTATTCCCGCACAGACCAGTCCGGCTTTAACCCTCCTCGGGTCATTCATAAGACAACAGTTGAAGGCGGGCAGGTCCCGCTCACAGAAACGTTTTCATATAAAAGCCAAAGCGCGGCTCCAAAAGAGGCGTGGAGCTGAGCAGAACAGGACCGCAACGTATTTATTGTGGGACAGATGTCAGACGTGTACAAGTTGTCGTGTCATTTTTAATATTTCCTCAGTAATAAATAAATGTACAGCTGGCTGTTGATCAGCGCGCGCGCACAGACAGACAGCACCACCTCCCTCCGCTGCTCAGAGAGGAAAAAAAAGCGAAACTAACTTTTACAAGTACTGTAGTCATATCGTGTCATTTTTAATATTTCCTCAGTAATAAATGTACAACCCCCTGACGTCTCCCTACAGCGCGTGCGCACACACACACACACACACACACACACGCACACACCTGGTGTGTAAACGTGTTGAAGACCCCAAATAGAACCTAATCAAACTCACACACACACACACACCTGGTGTGTAAACGTGTTGAAGACCCCAAATAGAACCTAATCAAACTCACACACACACAGCACCCCTGCTAGAGAGAGAGAGGGGGAAAAAAGCAAAATATTTTTAATATTCCCTTGTTAATAAATCTGCCTGATTAATCCTGCGGTCGCACACTGATGTCATCTGTATTCTGAGCGCGGATCCGCATCTTACATTCAGAAGTGGGTCTGCGCGGCTCGGATCCGGCCCTGACACTATGAACTGTGGCGGCTCAGCGGCACATCAGCGGCGAGTAAAATTAACTCGGCAATCCGCGTTCCTGTTTTTTATGAATGCTCATTGGAGGCTTGAACACGCATCAGGTCCAGACCGAGCTGTCTTATGAAAGGGGCTAATGTGACACATTTGTTTAAATAAAGGTTGAATGAAAAAAAAAACTATGCCAAGCCAGTATGTGGCATTGTGGGACAACCAAGAAAATTTACCAAAACCAGGAAACAAGGCGTGAAGCATGCATATGAAGCTTGCACACTGGATACAAAATGTAAACACAAGAAGAAGAGGTTGTCTTTGTGTCAAAGGTCAGAATGCGCTAAACTTGGTCTTTTAAGAGCAATTTTAATTCATTTTTTATTATTGGGCCCACGTTTAATAAGTTAAAAATGTCAAAGACACTAAATGTTCATGTTATTTTTACACTAAAACTGGAAAAGGTAAAAAAAAAAAAATCATTATAAAGTAATTGACATTATTTACAATAGAAGCAAAAAAAAGAAAAGGAAAACTATTAAAATTAGGGCCAAAGGCTGCATGTGAAGTATAAAAAAGGTGAATTGTACAAAACTAAAAAAGGAATCATTAAAAAAAATCCAATCGATTCCAAATCAGATTTTTAAGTTCAACACCAAGTGGGTTCAGCAGAGACTACACAAACCCTTTTAAACCGTTGACACTAAACTGGGATTAATTAGCTGTCTTTGAAAGGGAGCAAAACCATCCAGTAAAAACCCTGTATGGCTTCTGTGCATCCATAAAACCATTAAAAATTTACCAATGTGCATGCACATGCTGGTATTCATGCTATTTTGGGGTTAGTTGTGCCCACAGCGTTCTAACTTTGGTAATTGGTTTACAATATTGACAATGAAACAGTTGTTTGTCAATAGTCTGTTCCAAATTTGTTTAATTTCTTTGGTCATTATCATAGATGACAGGTGACACTACTTATTTTTGGCGCTGGTGTAACTTTTGGGTGTTGTGTTTTATTGCCATGCTTGTACAGGAGGTGAAAACAGATCTTGTACTAATGGACCTTACCAAGCTCCGCCCAGAAACGCCCCCTAAGCTCCAACATGGCTGCACGTCTCCCAAGCGCAGCTTAGTGTCAATGGAAAATATGGCGTCGACTGACTCTGCAGGGTATTTCTGAGTCGAATAGTGTATCATTTCTGCCAGATTCCAACAAAATATCAGCCATGACAATGGACAGGGGAACCAACAAGTTCATGTTATTTTTTTTTGTGGACGTTATCAAGTTGTTTGAGCCACGCGATGCCTCCAACAGCGTGCGTGCTACTGTCTGATGAGGAAAACATCAGCTCCTCACACGCTCAGGCTCAGCATTATTACAGCTGTGGACAGGATCACTGATGCCTATTGTTCTGCAAGGCTGGGTAAGTCAGGCATTCATGGTTTTGAGGGTTACTTTTGAAATCAGCGATTTCTATTGTTGGCAAAACTTTGAGTGTGCCTTGGTCGCAAAGCTAATGCTAACTGTAATCTCCATTCATTCATTGGTTAGCCGTTGCTGCTTTAGCTGCTAAACACGCCGACAGCGACTTTTGTGAGGGCTAACGAGCTCAGCCGTCCGGTGTGTTAGTTAAAATCCAGCCTTCGTGTCACGATTTTGTGCAGTTTTAGGTGAAATCGACAGTAGAGCTCGTTGTGTTAGCTAGCTCGTGGGGTTAGCAGAGCTGTTTCTTCCCAACTTCCAGGACGTTCAGTGAACTGTGGCTTTCTCTCATCGTGACCGCGTGTTGTTAACTAGCAGGTTTCAAAAGCAGGTCAACCCTTCTCTGCTGGTGAAAGAAATAATTGTTCAGTTTTGTGGTCGTGCACAAGCTTTGATCCAAGCAAGGCATTCAGTTTCACATATAGGGAAACGGTGAATTTTACTTCCACAAATACGGTCAGGGTACCTGACATCTCCTGTACAGATACCCCACTAACGGTGGAGGACCATTTTTCCAGCCCTGACGCAGAAAAATTCTGCACGTATGCTAGCTAGCAATGTAAGTACTCTTTTTTTTTTGTGCTAGTATGCAAAAACTCAGGACAGTATTATGTTCATTAAATGTTTAATGTTTTAGTTTTAGAGTTGGTGTGGATTTTCATGCTCTTGCACCGCTATGCAAAAAAAAAAAAAACTCAGGACAGTGTTAGTTTTACTATTTTATGCTTATGTCTATTATTATATGTTTCAGTGTTTCAATGTTTAGATGTTTACTGTTGCACCGAGGGACTGAGAGAAACGCAATTTCGGTCCTGTGTATGTCCTGTACAGTACATATTGCAGATCTGACAATAAAGTTGACTTTGACTTTGACTTTGAAGTAGCATGTGGTGCCGGTCTCACAAACGCTACCGTAGCGCTTGTTTTGTGAGACCGGCACGCACGTGGAAGCTGCGCTGTGACGTGTTATGGGCATTAGCCAATGAAACGCGGGCCTGTGGGCGGAGCTTGGTAAGGTCCATAACGTTTTGGGCTGCATGCAAGGAGAGAGACATGGCAACCCTTGTCAGCTGGTACTGATGACAACATTTACATCATACAGGCCTTACAGTCATGCAGATTAAATAAAAAGGTCTTCAAATTACAAATTTATTTTACAGCTAAATTATAAAACATTAATTAAGATTTTAAAATCTGATGCAGTTGTCCAGACAAGAACAGTTTTTGTTAAAGGTTTTTGTTGTTTTAACCTTGTGTCCACAAGCAAAAAACATTTTAGGCCCTCCAAAATGGTATTTCTTTTTAAATAATTTCAAAAGAGTTCCAGACCAAAAAGGTCAATGCCACGCTTTAATTGTAATGTAGACAGCAAAAATGCAACCTTTATAAAACATTGACCTCATAGACCCTCCTTAACTTTTGACTCAAAGGCATCGTCTTTGTCTTCTTGTGTTCACATTTTGCACACAGCAGGTCATTTTGATGAACATGTGGATAATAATTATTATTATTAGACCTTTATTTATACAGGTTAGTTCCCATTGAGCCTTGAAGACTCATTTACAAGAGAGACCTGATTACATAAAACATTCAGGCAGATGACGGTGCTGTTTGTTTAGTCAATATATACCGGATTTTTTGGCCTATAAGTCATAGCTATTTGCAAATTTACATGCCCTGTGACTTACAGGGCAAAGCGACATACTGTATTTATGAATTTTTCCCCATATTTATAAACCAAATTTTGGCTGAAACATGACAATTTTTATTCATTCGGACTGATTTTTTTTAGCAGTACCACTTTCAGCCACTTGATGGCAGCAGAGTAGTAGTGGTAGTATGGAATGCCGGTGTATCATGTAATAGGTAAACGTGGCTATAATGTCAAATTCAAAAAAATTCAAGACAAAAACAACTGGACTTTATTAATTACACTTCACTTTACAATTTATTGTTTTTGTCTTGAACTTTTTTGAATTTACCATGTCCTGGAGGACTGAGAATCTTCACCAGCTATTAACGACACAATCGGCTTGCCATAGAGNCCTTCGTTCTGCTTGTTGCTTGGGACAGTCAAACCAGTTGCACCTTCCTGGCGAAATGCAGCTAATTTGACCATTACAGTGCATTTATTAAGTAAAAGTTCAACTGACACACCTTTGCTTTAATTTTGTGCAAAGAAATAATTGTTTTAGGTGCTTTTTTATTTTATTTTGAAGAAACGGACAGCATTCCTCTTTTTATTTTTTTCCTCCCTCTGTGCACTCCTGGAGCACAGAGGCAACGAATACAGCTGATTTGGCTGTTAAAGTCCTTATATTAAGTAAATGTTAGACTGAGACACACATTTACTGCAATTTCGACAAAACAAATCATTGTTTTTAAGTGTTAATCTTGTTAAAGTCCTCCTGTGCACGCTTCCACGGCCACCATTTGGTAGTCCATTGATTTTTGGAACAACACCGGTCCACATTTCTGGGTTCAGCCCACATTTCCGGGTAGTCAGTGGTGACATGTAACAAACACGACGTGTCAGCGGTGAAGCATAATAGATAAGGCTAATCGACATATTTATTGATTTTTCCACTTTTTTAGACATATTTGAACTGATGTGACTTATACGGCGGAGCGACTTATAGGGCGGAGCAACGTGTACGGTGGAAAATACGGTAATGCAGCAGGGCGCACGAAATTTGCTTGTGAAAAGCTTCCTCACTGATAAACTGATTACGCTATTCATACAAATTTCGATGGCAGAGATTTTATAACTTTCCCAGCCTGTGGAAAAAAAACAACTTTCCTCCTTGTAGAATTATGTGGGCTTTTGTAGCTAATGCCTAAATTGAATGCAAGAAAGATTTATATAAAAAAACATATGTCTGTTCATTCAACAAACATTACATTTCTTAAATGGCTATGAACAAGGATTCGAAAAGGGACAATTACTTTCATTGTGTAAAAGGAAAAATAGCTGGTTTGGAAAGCTAATTATCAGTTAAAACCAAAGTAAATCTTTCAAAAGGAACTTTTAATTGCTGCTTCCTGAAAAATGGCTCCATTTGAGGAGACAAAGCATCAGTTTATTGCTGACTAGAAAACACACCAGACAGATGATAATTATAAGAAACAAAACTACAACCTTATCCAGTAAAGTAAAGACCGCAAGTCAGCAATGAGCCTAAATCTATTCAGAACTAATTATTGAGTCGGAGAAATTGGGGATCATTGGGAGACACCATTTGTACTGTGTACCCATCTGTTAGTGTCTAAGTGGTAGGAAACCCCTGCTTGCTTTGCTTGTCTCTGCGGTAAGTGTTGTTACATGTTTGTCAAACTACCGTACGTCTGGAAGGAGAGGCTCAATTCCTCATCAAGTCTGAAAGAAGTGGATTCTCCACGCTGGAAACTATTAGCAAGTTGTGGTGTATTCAAGCAGAACTGGAACAAATGTCAAGTCACAAGTAATTTGTAGCTGCCAAATAACGGTTAATGTTTGCGGGGGGAAAATTCTCAACACTTGATTTTCTTCTATGGAACTTTTTCCTCTTTTTGGATAAGTTTGTATTGCTAAGCAAACCCATACTCAGTGCTTCCCTCTTTTTTAGATTGGACATACCTGTCCCAGAATAAACTTCACCATCTGACCTGCAGCATAGCTGGAGCTGGATAGTTGGGCTAACGTTAGCACATACTTGAGTGAAATGTACAGACGCTACAGGGATTGAGTGGGAACATATGTCTAAATTATAAATGAGAAGAACTGTTAGTTTTAAATTTTTACAAGACCTCAGAAGAGAAAAATGGAGAACAGCTCACTTTGGGCAAAGTTTATGCAAAATAAATTATTGATTATCAGCTAGGTTTAGTTCTGTGTCGAGTGATGCGGGATGAGCTCATGATTTTCACAAGACTAACCGTGCATCTTCTAGGTTTTGCTGTTTCATGCATCTCCAGCGATAAGTCTATAAAAAAAATGACATCATATTACCAAACTAAGGCCTGCAGAATCAACAATTAAAAACTTAAAATGTCACACTTTTGCAACTTATCATCTGTACATCCTTTTTTTTTTACTTTCTTGAATGACCAACCACTTATGCTCCACAATGGTTCAAAGTTAGACCTTTAATTTGAAAATAAATACTTTTTTCGTATGTTGCCGCAGCGAACTAGCTTGCACGAAGATTTGGCTATTGTTTTTATGCCGGACGCCCTTCCTGACACAACCACAGACCACTGAGCTACCACAGCCCTCTGTGTGGAGCAGTGAGCTGCTATCTAAGGCGCCTGGGGGAGCAGATGGTGGAGGTTAAGGGTCCAAAATGGGGCAAATGAGGTTGGAGGCAGGTGTGGGCGCTTCACCTATCCCACCCAAATTTTGATGTTGTCTGTACGGGGAGTTGAACCGGCGACCATCCAATCACAGGCCCACCTTCTCTAACCTCTGCTCCACCACTCCCATAAATACATAAATAAATAAAATAAATTTGAAATCAACAAAATGTCACAAGTTACGACAGGTTGTGCAAAATTAACGAATTTATAAATAAAGACGGTCAATGCCACATTCACATTTTTTATATCAAGTGGCTAGAGGGTTAAAAAAGCTAATACAAGATGTTTTTGTCAACTCTACAATCAAATATGAGATAATTTGGGCCAATGCCATTTAGAATTAATGTCCATTTTGACAGCATGTGCATTTCACAATTTGTTCCATGTACTGTAGAGTCAAAATAACAAAAACGTGCCTCGGTTGTGACTAGTGGTTCTTTCCACTGGTTTTTATGACTAATTCACAGCATTTCCTGATGTGCAAAATCAGAAGGAACAAAAAATGGCTGTACCAGAAACAAGAATAAAACTGGCTTTTCTTCAGGATTAGCATTTTATTTTATTTTATTAAGTAAAAAACGTGCCTGATTGCAAAGTTTAATCCCACCACCACCCCACAGACACACATTCATCCCACTCCACACACACTTCCACCCAAAACCGATCTGTTGGCATGCAGTGAATCAACCTAATTCACTACTTGCAAACACAAGGGGATAGCAAAATCACGCAAATGCTGACACAAGCTAAAGTCTCCTGAAACACCCAGAGAAAGTGCGGGGATTTACAAAGTGCCTGCAGCAGCCTGCAGTGGACTGGTGGACTGTGTCCAGCCCTAAAAACAAAGCATGACAAGGTAAAAGAACTGCAGTGCCTCCTAAATTTTTGTTTTTATTTCAAGGGACTATGAGCCAAAGGTCCTTAGTCCATAGAAGAGAAGATTTTCCTCACAAGAAAAAACATAAAAAGCTGGTACGTTACAAAATGAAAATAAAATGCAAACTGTTTAAACTTTTATGTGAGTTACACAAAAAAAATACATAGAATGCACAATAACTGAATGACTGTAAGGCCAGGGTCCAATTGCCTGTCACAAAAATGTCACAAAAGAGACCCAATGATCAGCCCTCCTCCACCATGCTTGACAGTTCATAATTAAGACATGGAGCTTGTGTTTGTGGTGTGATGTTGTGCCGTTCATTATGTTTAAACATTTTCATTCTGAATGTGTCTGTTAAAAAAGTATTTTTTTTTTTCAAAACTTAAAACTGCATTGCATTTTTAAAAGAACCACAAAGTAGGGATGCATGATATTGGATTTTTGGCCAATATCCGATATGCCGATATGTTAAGACATATTTGGCCAATAACCGATACCGATATTTTATATACTTTCCTTTATCAAAACATAGCCCTCTTATTTAGGCTTATTTGATGTAAAAATTGTGTAACAGCTGTAAGAGCTGGTGACATATATTCAGTAACAGCCATATGATATGCATAGCACTTTAACTTACCGTATATTAAATGAAAAGTGTTAAATGTTATTAGATCCTGCGATGCTGTCTCACTTGTGGAGGCTTGTTCCAGGTTCCTAGCTGCAGCTTGGGATCCTCTGCTACTCTTGTGCATGAAAAAGAACAGCCAAAGTTTTTGTCTATCTGTTGTGCCGTAAGACTAATCATGCTAAAGGGGCTAACTTGACACACAAATGTCTGTGGTAAAACTCACCCAAGTCCTATCGGCTATTAGCTTCTCAATGACATTGGAAATGACGGCTTGTAACTCGGGTAAGGCTACAATGGGAAAATATCTCAGATTGGGGACAATGTAGCGAGGCTCAACGTAGTCCAAAAATCTTTGGAATCTGACATCCTCAACAACAAAACGTCCAAACCGCCAACATTTTGAATTTTCCTCTCCGTGACATCATCACGTTGTGCTGCAGCTGCAGGCATCCTTGTCACTGGGTTGTCATCCAAAAACAGCTTCTTTTATATCGGTGAGTTATTTTGATGGAATGGCCGATGTCCGATATTACCACACCATACCACTTAATTTATAGAGCACTTAAAACAGCGACAAAGCCAACCAAAGTGCTGTACAAACAAACAACAGGCAACACACACAATGAAGTACAAAAAATGGACATAAAAACATTACAGATAATAAATAAAACGACCAAACACAGATCAGCTTGTGTTGAAAGCAACAGAATAGTAATGGGTCTTTAAACGGGTTTGAAAACCAAGAGGGAGGGGGCCTGTCTGACGAGCAGAGGTAACTCATTCCAGAGTGTTGGTCCTACTACAGAGAAAGTCCTGTCACCTCTGCGTTTAAGATGAGTTCCTGGAACTGTTAAAAGTACCTGGTCCGCTGACCTCAAAGCACGTGGTGGGACATACAGCTGTAGCAAATCAGTGAGATAGGCGGGGGCGAGACTGTTTGTAGACATAGGAGAATTTTGAACTGGATTCGAAGATGAACCGGTAGCCAGTGCAGGGAGGCCAAGACTGGTGTAATGTGCTCTCTTTTGCCTGTACTGGTTAAAAAATATTGAACTTTAACGCTCATATCGGCTGATATCGATACCATGTCGATAATATTGTGCTTCCCTACCACAAAGAAGACCTTTTTCCCAGCAATCCCAGCCAAATTCAGAACAACAACAACAACAACAACAACAACAACAACAACAACAACAATTAATAATAATAATAAAAACTGCATTCATGGCTTTTTTTTTTTAACCAGAACTGCAGGTGAATTTGTAACTACAAATTAAATAGCAGAGTTTATTTTATTTCAATTTATTCATTAATCTGTTTTATAAGCTTCTAGGGTTTCTCGTTTCCAGAGGTCATTTAATTTTGGCCTCAATAAATAATTCATGAGCAAACGTCAACCTTGGGAGTCATTAAATGGCCTGGAGCATTCTGCCTTAATAATAATCTGTGTTTCCAGTCCACTCATGTCATGAGTCTGAGGTGTGGTCCCTCTGGGCCTTTATGGGATGCAGGATGAGTAACCGTCCCTGTTGACTGAAACACCATGTGACAGCAGTAAACAATAGTGTTTCACTAATGAGTTCATGTCTGGCACGAGGTCAGAAGGTGTTTATTATGGTCAAACTACAGTATTTTCTGGTGTATAGGTCGCACCTGTGTATAGGTCGCATTGTCCAATTATCACCAATAGATTGGAAAAATCCCTAGATAGGTCGCACTGGTGTATAGGTCGCACCTACGTTTAGCTCTGCTGCAAATGTCTGCCACAGGAGCGCACAGCAAGGCTTTTAAGAAGATTAACACTTAAAAACAATTATTTGTTTGATAAAAATTATAGCAAATATATGTCTGAGCTGAACTTTTCCTTAATAAATGAACGTAATTGTGAAATGAGCTGGATTTAAAAATTTGTTTCACCGAAAGTGATAACAAGCCATATATAGGTCGCACCTGAGTATAGGTCGCAGGCCATGAAAAAAACATAAAAAGGTGCGACCTATACACCGGAAAATACGGTACTCACCGTGACAGCAAGTGAAGATTCACAGTGTGATGCTTAACAAAATCATCTTATTTTTAATCAAATGTTTACATTTTAAAACTAATCAGTATAAAATACAAAAGATGAGCTGAACACTTCTAACCACCAAAAAACGAAGAAATAAATGTCTCTGAAGCTTCCTGTTACCGCCGTCAACTTAAAAGCCTTTAAGTTTTTTTATTAAAGCTAGAAATAAACATAACTCTCAACATCATAAAAAAACAAATGTAAAAATTGTTCTCTGTGGTCCACAGGGAATTATTAAGACATGGCATAAAGACCCTGTGTCCTGTTGGAGACATTAAAGAAGAGATCCAGACAAACACATTTTACCACCAAGCATTGTCACTTACACACCCACAGTTCATCCATCCTTTAGCTTTTAACAGTCTCAATGATCATTGTTAGTGCTCAAAATCAGACGATTTTAAAGTGATTTGAGATAAAACAATGAAAAACAAGTTTCACACACTATTCCAGATGCTTTTATTTATTTGTAAAAGACTGACTAAAGGCACTGAACATTGATCATTGTGTGGCTCAGATGTTGATTTATTAAGGCTGTCTTTATCCAATACATTTGGGGGTTCTGGATGAACGTAAGAGAAAATTAAACAAGCTGATGATTGCCTAGTGTGGCTTTATGATCAAGGCAAATAATGAAATATTTATCTCTTCATTGTTTACCAAGAAACAATAAAAGTATATTCAATTCAATTCAGTTTATTTATATAACGCCAAGTCACAACATAAGTTGCTTCAAGGCACTGAACAGAAACGTGTACTATATATATATATATATATATGAAAAGTAAGTTATTAACATTAATTATCTGAGGAGCAGACTGCTTTGAGTTTAACTTCATCACAGAACTCTCATCTTGAGCAATTTTGAAGGCGACAGTAGAAAGGAAAAACTCCCTCATGAGGAAGAAACCTTTAGCAGAACCAGGCTCAGGACAAGTGGTCATCTGCTTCGATCTACTGGGTTTGAGAGGAACAGATACACAATGGCAGGTCAAGAATCATATATTAAGATAGAAATAGTATCAAATGAAAACTATTTAATTTTAACAATTCATTTTAGGAAATGAGGTCAATTTATCCTCAGTAGTCAAAGCCTATATAGCATAACAAGCCAACCCTATAGTAATTATAGGATTTATCAAAAAGGAAAGTCTTAATCCCCGTCTTAAAACTGGACAATGTGTCAGCCTCACGGACAGAAACTGGAAGTTGGTTCCACAAGAGAGGAGCCTGATAACTGAAAGACCTTCCTCCCATTCTGCTTTTGGAAACTGTAGGAACCACAAGTAAGCCTTCAGTCTGAGAGCAAAGTGCTCTATTAGGAAAATACGGAACAATAAGACCTGTAATTTATGATGGAGCTAGGTTGTTGAGGGCTTTGTAGGTTAGAAGTAAGATTTTTACTAAGAAAAGTAAAATAAATACAGTTTTGAAATTCCACCTTTAAATTTTCCTCAGATAAACCTCAACGCACTCTTTCCTTCCGTAATATCAAGAATATCAACCATGACACTCTTTTATCTCATATTAATGATACCCTCTCCACTTTCAACTCCTCCAACCCAGATGATCTCGTCACATTATATAACACCAGCCTAACCAACATCCTTAACTCTGTTGCTCCTCTGAAAACCCGGACTGTTTCCTTCTCCAACTCTGCACTCCAGCACTCCGCTCCCTGAAAACCAAAGGTCGGCAGTTAGAGCGTCTTTATAAAAAATCCGGTCTCACAATTCACAAGGAACTTTATGCAAACCACCTCGTCCATTACAAGAACAGTATTTCTCAAGCCAAATCCAGCTACTTCTCAGACATCATCAGTTCTAATGTTGGTAATTCAAAAACATTGTTCTCTCTCCTTCACCGTTCTGTCTCATCTCCTAACTCTCTACCCTCTCACATGGTTTCCACAGAATTTTGCAACTCCCTGATGTCATATTTCAATGAAAAGATTATTTCAATTCATAAACACCTTGGTCCAAATACTGCCCCCAGCATCCATGTTGAACTCCCCCCTCCCTCCCTCCCTTTCTCTGTCTTCTCCCTCCCCTCTGCTGATGACATTGCTGACATTATCAGCAAGTCCAAGTCCTCATCCTGTCAACTTGACCCATTCCCCACAGTTCTTGTTAAATCCTGTCTCCCGTCTCTGCTCCCTATCATCACTAATATCATCCACTCCTCCCTAACCTCTGGCATTGTTCCCACAGCCTTCAAATCTGCTGCCATCACCCCCATCATCAAGAAACCAGGTCTTGACTTCACCAACTTCAGTAATCTTCGTCCGATCTCCAATCTGCCCTTCATCTCCAAGATCCTTGAAAAAACTGTTGCTAGTCAACTTCACTCACACCTGTCCAACAACAACATTTATGAAGAGTTTCAATCTGGATTTCGCCCCCACCATAGCACCGAAACAGCCCTAGTAAAAATTACTAACGACCTTCTTCTTGCTGCTGACTCTGGTCTTCTGTCCATCCTCATTCTTCTGGATCTAAGTTCTGCCTTCGACACCATCTGTCATTCTATCCTCCTCAACAGACTAACCTCCATTGGCATCTCAGGTACCCCGTTATGGTACATCCAGACCGAAACGCGTTTTCAACTTCAGGAGCGTCCGGTTTACATGCAAAGTCAATGGGGGACGCGCCTCCAGGCGCGTCTTGGCGTCGGGCGTCACGTCACGTGCGTGTTGAGCGTGCTGGAAAGCGTTTTTCCGTGCACGTGAACCCGCGTCAGCCTCCAAAGCACGCCTTGATCATGCTGAAGATTTCGCCGTTCAAACTCGTGAACGCGTGTGTCAACCAATCAGGGAGAGTCGGGGGGAGAAGAGAGGGGGAGAGTCCCTATGTGACGCGGAAACGAGGGGACGGGTATTGCGCAACTATGTGACGTATTGTTTGTGGGACACAGAAAAAACCCGCGAAGTCGTGTACTA
>JBBPBX010020423.1:0-20826 GCA_038048925.1 Garcialebias charrua | reverse complement strand
GGACACAACTGTGCATTGACTTTGACACATATAAAGTGTGTGAGTCTACATGTGTGTGTCAGCGTGTTCCCACTTTCAGCCTTCCACAAAACAAAGGTTTCATTTGTAGCCTATAAAAGCCCCAAAGACCACAAGACCTGAAAACTAAAACAGTACAAGTTAAGAGTGTTTGAATGCATGTGTCTTTACTCTGTGTGAATTACATGTAGTCACATGGAGTCATTGCTTTGCTGGGATATATCTCTGACACACATATTTAACCACAAAATGTTGGCGCGCACACACATCTGCAAAGCAGAAGACACACAGCCACTTCAACAAGACCACAACCCCTTTTCCCCCATCCTAACACAACAGCAAACCCAGAGTAACAAATCATATCAAATGTGGCTGTAAAACATAAACCAAAGCAGTACACGCACAATCAGGCACTGACACAAGCTCACACAAACCAACATCATCTGCATCTTGTCAGTGTGTGTGTGAGTCACCCAAGAGACAACTGCTATTTATCAGGAAAACATCTATTAAAATAGTATATAGCTGCAAATCAGTGTTTATCAGTGCTTTGAAGTACCACTTTTTAATATGATCAGTAAAACAGTCATTAAAAACTTTGCCAAATGATAAAGTGGTTGGTTAAATAAATAAACATTCTTGTACTTTAATTTTGGATCTGGTCAAGCTGTCCACATGGGCTGATTATGTACCTAAGGCTTTGAAAGTTGCTGTAATTATTATTTTACTGCACAGAAAGCTGCTCAGGATCCAGGAGTTTTAGTCAATTACCAAACGATATACAATTTTTATCTAAAAAATCTGCATTAACAACTTACCGTATTTAAGAAAATTCAGGTTGTGATGTTTTGACGTCCTGCTAAACATCAATGTGGCATTTGACATAACCAATCATAACATTCTTAAAAATATATTTTTTTTTATGTTATTGTTCATGCAAACAATTAATTTTCTTTATGTGCAGGTTCATTACGGAGTTCCACAGGATTCTGTACTTGGACCAAGGCTCTTTCCTTGATATTTGCTTCCATTTGACAATATTATCTATAACAAAACTTTCTATAACATATTTTTGGCCAGCTACTATAAAAGTTTATGCTACTTTGCCCTTTTTCTCTTTGTAATTTTATTTACCTGGTGGCATTGCTAATTTTAAGCTAACAAATGTTTATTTATTTCCTTCCATTTTACTTTTTTGTCCCCCCGTAAAAATGAATTCCTTAAAATCAGTTATATTTTTTGAGCTGTTTTGTGTTAAGCCAGTTTTGTTGAAAAGTCTTACTGATATTAGAACAACATACTCATCAAGCACACTATGTAAATGGTAAATGGAGCTTATTTATATAGCGCTTTCCAGCCCCCTGTGAGGATCCCCAAAGCGCTTTACAATACCAGCCATCCACCCATTCATTCACACATTCATACACCGGTAATGGTAGCCTGCCTTGCAAGGCGCCATCCAGACCTACCGGGAGCAACTCAGGGTTAAGTGTCTTGCCCAGGGACACAACGACACATGGTGGGCGGACGCGGGATTCAAACCTCCAACCTTAACAAAACTTTCTATAACATATTTTTGGCCAGCTACTATAAAAGTTTATGCTACTTTGCCCTTTTTCTCTTTGTAATTTTATTTACCTGGTGGCATTGCTAATTTTAAGCTAACAAATGTTTATTTATTTCCTTCCATTTTACTTTTTTGTCCCCCCGTAAAAATGAATTCCTTAAAATCAGTTATATTTTTTGAGCTGTTTTGTGTTAAGCCAGTTTTGTTGAAAAGTCTTACTGATATTAGAACAACATACTCATCAAGCACACTATGTAAATGGTAAATGGAGCTTATTTATATAGCGCTTTCCAGCCCCCTGTGAGGATCCCCAAAGCGCTTTACAATACCAGCCATCCACCCATTCATTCACACATTCATACACCAGTAATGGTAGCCTGCCTTGCAAGGCGCCATCCAGACCTACCGGGAGCAACTCAGGGTTAAGTGTCTTGCCCAGGGACACAACGACACATGGTGGGCGGACGCGGGATTCAAACCTCCAACCTTCCGATCGGGGGTCGATTGCCATTGCCACTGTGCCACGGCCGCCCACTACATGAAAATTAGCAGCTATACCATTGGGGTTTAACAGCAGGGTTCATATACTGTATGTAAATATGCAATTATTACAAACTGAGAAAAATTTTTTTTTTTAATCTACGAGATTTATTATGCCAGCATGGTGTTGCAACTGATAGAGCTGCTGCCTCTCGGCGAGCAAGTCCCTGGTTCAAATCCCGGTCCGGGAGCCTTTCTGGGTGGAGTTTGCATGTTCTCTCCATGCATGTGTGGGTTTTCTCCGGGTACTCCAGTTTCCTCCCACAGACCAAAAACATGTTACGACTGATTGGTAACTATAAATTGTCTCTAGGTGTGAGTGAGAGAGTGAATGATTGTTTGTCTCGTTTGTCTCTATGTGGCCCTGTGATGGACTGAAGACATGTCCAGGGTGTACCTCGCCCCTTGAACAGTGATTGCTGGACATGGGCACTGGCGACCCCCGTGACCCAAAATGGAAGAAACGGGTAAAAGATAATGGATGGATGGATGAGATTTATTATTAACATGAAACGACAAAAGGTTAAGAGGAAAACTGATTGAGTTCATTAGTGTGCATAGCATCTAAATATCTTCTATCAGCTCAGGATAAATTGGACACTAAAGGCACAATAAAACTCATCAAAGGATTACATCAACAGCTGCTAAGCCACTTTCAGTTGTGAGGTATTTTATAAATGGAGCATTAGTAGCTTAGCCAAGAGGATTAGCTGTGGTTTGTATTTAAAACAGCAAACAGGTCCAAATCGCAAAAAATTACAACTTCAATAGGAATTCTATGACAGTGTATATGAGGACTGTGGATATCAAAATAAACAAGATGTCTTGGATTCACAAAAAAGTATTAAATCTAAACTGCGAGGCAGGGCTGATCCGAAAGCAGCAAAATAAATCAAAGATCCACTTCAAATTTAATCAAACTTTTGAATGTGACAATCTGAGATAAAAAATGGATTCTGCTTGACTCAAAGTCTGGTTTCACTGTACAGATTAAAAAGAAGGCCTTCAAAAGAAAGGAGGCTTTGGACAACAGAACAAAACTTTCCATTTCCATCAATGGTTCATGCTGAAATGCTTCACCTCAACATTTTTTCCCCATCATCTGTGCTTGTTCTAGTGCAATATAATACTGAAACTAGAGCCATACTGTTTTTGAAATCAGCAGGTGTATTAAAAGCTTGAGCAGGGGCTGAGATAGTGTGGGCTGATGTTGAAATCCTTACCTCTCTAGGGGCCGCTGATGAAACTTCCCGACAACTCACCAACTAGGAAAAAGAAAGAAAAACAGACAAATACTAATTTTTACCTTGTGTTTTGGTCTTCGGTTTTCCTACAGATAGACAATGAACCTTGAGGCACAGTGAGTGTCTGAAAGCAATAACCACTCCAACAAGAAAGTCTAAATCTACATCTTTGTTTTTTGTTTTAATCTGAGGTAGGTAAATGGAATAGTAAATGGACTGTACTTGGATAGCACCTTCCTGTCTTATCAAGACACTCAAAGCACTTTACACTACAATCTGCTCCACTGTCAACCAGAGTGAACCAGCTGAATAAACATTCTGCCATCATTTCAGGACTCTTGGATTCTCATTAGCGTTGACCTTGGCCATTCCCCAACATCCCTCGAGAATGTTTACGGATCTCATTGGAGGGAGCTGGTTTATTATTCCATCCTTATCAGAACTCTTACAGTGACCTCGAGAGCATCTATGAACATTGCTCATCGTACTCTGTGTCTCCCCCTCTCTGCAGAATGTCTACGTCACCATGTGCTTATTTGTGCGAGGTGTTTTTTAATATTAGAATTTTTTTTCTCAGGCATGAAGAAAGATTTTAATAGGATTTTTTTTGCCTCCATTTCCTAATGTGTCTAATTTCATTACTTTTTGTCTGTCTAAGCAGATCTCACTTGTAAATGAGTCTTCGAGGCTCAATGTGACTTATCTGTCTAAATAAATGTTGAAAGAATCTGTGCCCTCAATTACCCATCCATGCAACACTCGAACAAATCATTCTAAAGAGACTAATCCGTGCTTTTATCACATTCATACACTGATGGGACACACATCGGAGGCAATGAGGGGCTCAATGTCTTGCCCAGGGACACTTCAGCATGTGACTGCTGCTGGATTCAAACCCCTAACTCTTGCATTGGAGGACGACTGCTCTAACTACTCAGCCACAGCCGCCTACTTTGTAATTTGATATGCTCCAAAAGGGATTTTAAAGTAAAACCAATACTCTATTTAACATACTTCCATCAGGATAAACAGTGATTTGATCAACCCCCCCTAATAAAGCAAGCTGATATTCATAAAACGTTGTCATCAACAAAGAAAGCAAGTTTAATTTATTCTGTCATGAACCCCACACCTGTGGTTTTAACAGTTCCAGATATTGTTGCATGTTGTTCAGTTAGTAACACGTGTGTGTGTGTGTGTGGAAGTGTGTATCTTATGGCCCTATCAGTGAGTAGTTTCCACTATGGAGAGTGGGCTGTGTTTATGCACCATACTGATGATCTCTGAAAGGCAGCAGGAGGCCAAAAGGACTCTGTTTGACCTCAGTGATCATCTATGTCATCTGCACAAACACCAACTGTGTCAACACCAGGGAGCAAGGCTCACCGTAGCAGAATACCCGGTCTAACTGATGACATGTGATATGTGTTTTTGCTGAAGTTGCTGTGCCTGAATTCCATTTTGACGATGACCGTTGGGCATGAATTTTTGGACTGGACTAAAATAACAAATCAGACATACAGCATTTGAAAATTGTTACAAAACAATATGTGGGTAGTCTTATTCACATGTGTTAATGATTAAAGGAAAAAGGTTTATGTGCATCTAAACAGTTAAAGCTGAAGTGTAGTTCTGCCTAAAAACCATGTCAGTGTAGAAGGTAAGTTGGTAGAAATACAGCATTTACAGGAGATATACTTGTATATTTTACATGGTTTAAATTATTTTATATATACAAACCGGATTCCAAAAAAGTTGGGACACTAAACAAATTGTGAATAAAAACTGAATGCAATGATGTGGAGATGGCAAATGTCAATATTTTATTCGTAATAGAACATAGATGACAGATCAAAAGTTTAATCTGAGTAAATGTAACATTTTAAAGGAAAAATATGTTGATTCAAAATTTCACAGTGTCAACAAATCCCAAAAAAGTTGGGACAAGTAGCAATAAGTGGCTGGAAAAAGGAAATTGAGCATATAACAAACAGCTGGAAGACCAATTAACACTAATTAGGTCAATTGACAACATGATTGGGTATAAAAAGAGCTTCTCAGAGTGTCAGTGTCTCTCAGAAGCCAAGATGGTAAGAGGATCACCAATTCCACCATTGTTGCACAGAAAGATAGTGCAGCAATACCAGAATGGTGTTACCCAGCGTAAAATAGCAAAGACTTTTAAGTTATCATCATCAACCGTGCATAACATCATCAAAAGATTCAGAGAATCTGGAACAATCGCTGTGCGTAAGGGTCAAGGCCGTAAAACTCTACTGGATGCTCGTGATCTCCGGGCCCTTAAACGTCACTGCACCTCAAACAGGAATGCCACTGTCAAGGAAATAACAGAATGGGCTCAGGAATACTTCCAGAAAGCATTGTCAGTGAACACAATCCACCGTGCCATCCGCCGTTGCCAGCTGAAACTCTACAGTGCAAAGAGGAAGCCATTTCTAAGCAAGCTCCACAAGCTCAGACGTTTGCACTGGGCCAGGGGTCATTTAAAATGGAGTGTGGCAAAATGGAAGACTGTTCTGTGGTCAGATGAGTCACGATTTGAAGTTCTTTATGGAACACTGGGACGCCATGTCATCCGGACCAGAGAGGACAAGGATAGCCCAAGTTGTTATCAACGCTCCGTTCAGAAGCCTGCATCACTGATGGTATGGGGTTGCATGAGCGCTTGTGGCATGGGCAGCTTGCATGTCTGGAAAGGCACCATTAATGCAGAGAACTATGTTCAGGTTCTAGAACAACATATGCTCCATCTAGACGTCATCTCTTTCAGGGAAGACCCTGCATTTTTCAACAAGATAATGCCAGACCACATTCTGCAGCAATCACAACATCATGGCTACGTAGGAGAAGGATCCGGTACTGAAATGTCCAGCCTGCAGTCCAGATCTTTCACCTATAGAGAACATTTGGCATCATAAAGAGGAAGGTGCGACAAAGAAGGCCCAAGACGATTGAACAGTTAGAGGCCTGTATTAGACATGAATGGGAGAGCATTCCTATTTCTAAACTTGAGAAACTGGTCTCCTCTGTCCCCAGACGTCTGTTGAGTGTTGTAAGAAGAAGGGGGGATGCCACACAGTGGTAAAAATGGACTTGTCCCAACTTTTTTGGGATTTGTTGACGCCATGAAATTTTGAAACAACATATTTTTCCTTAAAATGATACATTCTCTCAGTTTAAACTTTTGATCTGTGATTTGTGTTCTATTCTGAATAAAATATTAGATGTTGGCACCTCCACATCATTGCATTCAGTTTTTATTCACAATTTGTTTAGTGTCCCAACTTTTTTGGAATTAGGTTTGTACAACAGAGCAATGACTACTGACCTTATTTAAGACAAATATCTGGTGTGATAATTACAAGAGTTACGGGATATTTTATTAATGGTCCCAGGGCACAGTCAAAGTAATGGGTCCTGACCACATAGTGCTCCCCTAAGGCACTGAAAGGTTGTTTGTAATCCCAAAGCTCAAATAAACCCTCATTCTTAAAACAGACAGCATTGCAGGTCTGTTTACAATTTACTTGCAGCCAACCTGTTATGTATGAAATGTGTATGCAGGCGCTACTTGTGCAATTGTACACTTTTGTTTATAACTATCAATAATTAAACATGGTTCACCACTACACTGGAAATTATTGAATTTTTACCTGCCAACCAGGTGAAGACTCAGTGATCTTCTCCACTTCCTCAAAGGATATTTTTCCAGATGGCAGTTTTTTTTTTTTACATACCATATCTGCCTCTGGTGTTGCCCGGTGCAGAACAAATTGGTCAAGGGTTCTCCTGGTTTTGTTGTCTTTCACGTTTATATTTATTATACAACATTAGTATGTTACTAGGTCACTAGAAGTCAGTAATCAACTGATAAAAAAAACAAAAACTTTCAGCTTACCTCATTAGGCATGTAACGAGATCTCGTTGTACGAGATCTCGCGATATTAAACTCCCGCGATATCTCTCGTTGAGAGGTAACGTTGTCTCGCGAGACGCTAATGCTAGCGCTAGCAGAGCCCCTAACAAGTCAGCGTCACGGACAGCATGGCTTCGCCGGATGAAGTTGCTATAGAAGACGCCCCAACTACTGATGGAGGGTCCCGGTCCCGCAGACGCTTCTACATTGATGGAGGGTCCCGGAGCTGCCGACGCTGCCCCGGATGTAAAGACACACGCGTGTGACCGGTGTTGCCAGATAGAGTCCCACCCACCCAAAGCACTCTTTACCCGCAAAAGTCAGAAGGAAAATCGCGGTGAACCGCCCAATCTGGCAACACTGGTGAGTGACGACGGCT
Source organism: Garcialebias charrua (assembly GCA_038048925.1). Taxonomy (NCBI): domain Eukaryota; kingdom Metazoa; phylum Chordata; class Actinopteri; order Cyprinodontiformes; family Rivulidae; genus Garcialebias; species Garcialebias charrua. The sequence continues at coordinate 13,141 of JBBPBX010020423.1, read as the reverse complement.
GCTGATGCGGATATTTATTTATATATTTGGAAAGTCCTGCGTGAATATCTATATTCTACAAAAAAAAACGGCAAAATGAAAGAAAAGTAACGAGGCTATTTTTAAAAAGTAAGGAGTAGAAAGTACCAGTAATTGCGTGAAAATGTAAGAAGTAGAAGTATAAAGTAGGCTGAAAAATAATTACTTTACTAAAGTATAGATAACTAAAATTTGTACTTAAGTAAAGTAACGAAGTATTTATACTTCGTTACTTGACACCTCTGCGCAGTGATGATATCTCCAGGGGTGGAGAAGACTCTCTCTGAGGATACACTGGTGCCAGGGATGCAGAGGTATCTAAAAAAGCTAAATCTGGTCCTCTGGACATTAAAAAAGAATTTTATTTTATTTATTTTTTTAAGGTACGATACTTGCAGATGAATATCAATTTTTTTCTAGGAAAGAAAAAAATCGATATTTATCGCGATATCGATATTTTTACACAGCCATATTAAATATCCCTTCTTCATCCCAGAGCTGGACTTTTCTTTTGTTTTTTTGCCAAAAGTCAAGTGATCGCTTCCTCCTTCACTGACAGGAATGAGGAAATGGATTTGTCACGAGCGAAAAAAACTCATGTCCAACGTGGCTGCGTGAAGCTCTGCTGATTTCAGGGTGTTTTTGTGTTGCTGGACCAGTGCTTCACGGTTTTATTTTATTTTTTAGAACGTTTTATTAACATATAATCACATAACTTTGCAGCGCTGAGACGGGACATGTAGAGGAGGCGGAGCATTCCAGACTGCAGTGCGAGCGAGGTGGAGCTGAGTCATATATGGCTCAGAGGGAGCAGAATGCTTTTCCCTGCTGAAAATATTTCTAAGTCCTGCGCACAACAGAAAGTTACACATAGCACCTTTAAATCAAGGTGTCTCCACTGATTTTTTTCCTGCTCAACTGATGCCCATGGAGAGGTCACTAAAAGTGTAAAGACATTAAATGTTAACTATTGTTCCTTTAAATCAGAGTCAGAGTCAGAGTCAGAGAGTCTTTATTGTCATTTGCACCGCATGTGGTACATGAGATGAAAACGAGATTATGTACACGAGGTCCCAGTTACATCCAACAACAAATGAAAGAGAAAAACAGTAATAACATCGAGAACTAACTAAGAAAAACATCAACTAGTAATACACTAAGCCTAATATAGTGGGAATAAACAGCAGCACGAACATGAGTTTGTATGAGCAGATGGTCACAGATGGTCACAGATGAACACAGCAACAAGAAAACATATCAGCATCACCATGATGTGATATTTTGCAGTGTTTATTTTAATTTTATTTTTATTTATTCATGAGTCTAACAGCCTCAGGGTAGAAGCTGTTCCTCAGTCTAGTGGTTCTACACTTGATGCTCCTCAACCTCCGTCCTGAGGGGAGTGGGGCAAAGAGTGAGTGTGCTGGATGAGTGAGGTCTTTCATGATGCAGGTGGCTCTTTTCCTGCATCTAGAGGTGTAAATGTCTGTGATGGTGGGGAGACTGACTCCAACAGACTTCTGTGCAGCCTTCACCACTCTCTGCAGAGCTTTTCTTTCTTCAACTGTGCAGCCTCCATGCCACACGTTGATGCTGGAGCACACGATGCTCTCCACTGCACACCTGTAGAACGAGGTGAGAACTGGGCTGCTCAGACCGGCTCGTCTCAGCCGTCTGAGGAAGTAGAGTCTCTGATGACCTTTCTTGATCAGGCTGGTGGTGTTGTTGCTCCAGCTGAGGTTATCATTCATGTGTACACCCAGGTATTTGTAGCTGGAGACCACTTCCACTGCAGACCCACCTATTATCAGTGGGGCATGGGTGTGTTTGTTCCTTCTGAAGTCCACAATCATCTCCTTTGTCTTCTTCACATTCATGTGAAGATTATTCTCTTTGCACCAGCTCTCCAGGTGTTCCACCTCCTGTCTGTAGCTGGACTCATCATTGTTTGTGATGCATCCCACCACCGCTGTATCATCTGCAAACTTAACAATATGACAGCCTGGAAGTGTGGCTGTACAATCATATGTGAGCAGAGTGAACAGAAGGGGGCTCAGCACACATCCTTGAGGAGAGCCAGTGCTGAGGGTTATGGTGGAGGAGGAGAAGTTGTGGATCTTCACGGACTGTGGTCTGTCTGTTAAGAAGTCTAGTATCCAGTTACAAATAGAGGGGCTTAGTCCAAGTGTAGATAGTTTGTCTATCAGAGTTTGGGGGATCATGGTGTTGAAGGCAGATGTGAAGTCCACAAAGAGCAGACGCACGTATGAGTCCTTCTGATCCAGGTGGGTGAGAGCAGTGTGGACCACGGAAGAAATGGCGTCCTCTGTTGATCGGTTCTCACGGTATGCGTATTGATGAGGGTCCTCGTTGATGTTGACGGTTGTCTTGATGTGGGACATGACCAGTTTCTCAAAACATTTAGCGACTATCGGGGTGAGGGCCACTGGTCTATAGTCATTCAGACCAGTCACTGTGGAGCTCTTTGGGACTGGGATGATGGTCGCGGTCTTCAGGCAGGTGGGAACTGACTCCAGTGCAAGTGAGGTGGTGAAGATGTCAGCCAGCACCTCACAGAGCTGGTCCGCACATTCCTTCAGAACTTTCCCTGGGATGTTGTCTGGTCCGGTTGCTTTATGAGGATTAATCTTTCTGAGACTGCCTCTCACTTCTGCTGCGGACACCCTGAGATGCTCTTCATCTGGTGATGAGGTGAGTCTGGTGCTAGCAGGTCTGTTTGGATCATCAAAACGTGCATAAAACTTATTGAGGGCATCAGGCAGAGATGGGTCCCTGGGGCATTGTTTGTTTTTGCCTTTGTAATCTGTTATGCATTTAATACCCTTCCACATGCTCCGTGGGTCTTGTGAGGTGAACTGTCCCTCGATCCTCTGTGCATACGTGGCCTTGGCCTTCTTAATGCCATCCTTCAGTTCATTCCTGCTCTTTCTCAGTTCCACTTTATCTCCTGACTTGAATGCAGTGTCTCTGGCTGCTAGCAAGGCGTGAACTTCTTTATTTAACCAGGGTTTCCGGTTCGGGTAGGATTTCACATATTTTTTTATGGATACATTTTCAGAGCATGTACTGATGTAACCCAGGACTGAGGAAGCGTACAATTCCATGTCCACTGAACTACCATCAGTGGCTGCTTCTCTGAAAACAGACCAGTTTGTCCTCTCAAAACAGTCTCTCAACATGGGGGAACTATCTTGAGGCCAGATTGTTATTTCTCTTTGTTCCGGCTTCCGGCGCCTGAGTGGAGGGAGTTCTCTTGGCGCCAGAATCAGAGAGTCGTGGTCTGAAGATCCGAGCGCTGGGCGTGTCTTCGCCGTGTATGCCCCCTTTACATTTGTGAAGACTTGGTCGAGCGTTTTATCTCCTCTCGTGGCTGCGAAGACGTTCTTATTGAAGGCTGGGAGGGACACCTGGAGATCCACGTGATTGACGTCCCCGCAGACAATGAAAAGCCCCTCAGGATATTTACACTGCAGCGAGGTGAGCAAGTCATGAATCTCTCTCTGGGCGTCTTTAGCATTAGCATCGGGTGCTATGTAAATAACGCTGATTACGATCACTGAATAGTCACGTGGCATATAATGCGGCCTACATCTTATTGTGATCAACTCCACGGCAGCTGAACAAGCTCTTTTTATCACAGCACAGTTCGTGCACCAATCTTTGTGTACGTAAATACAAACACCACCACCTCGCGTTTTCCCCGTAGTCTCGAAGCACCGGTCTGTTCTGAAGAAGAGCCGGTCGTCCAGCTCGTAAACAGAGTCTGGAGTCTCCTCAGAAATCCACGTTTCCGTAAGACAAAGCACGGAACATCTTCTCATCTCCTCCGACGTGGTCACCCTCAAACGAAGTAGATCCATCTTGTTGTCGAGTGAGCGAACGTTAGACAGGAAAAGAGCCGGCATCGGGGGTTTACCGGTTTTAGCGTCTTTCCGCATTCTCGTCATAATTCCTGCACGACAACCCCGCTTCTTTCCTCGTGAGCATCGCTTTCTTTTCTTTCCCCTGGAGTGCATCTGCTTCCAGAAGGACGTTTTTAGCAGGTCCAATCTTCCGAGTTCTGATTTGAGTTCGTTGCTGATTTCAGCTGTGCCCTGTGGTAAATCCGCTCCAATTCTTAACAGATCAGTTCGGCTGTAATTCACCCGCAAAACACGCGCAGAGTCAGGTACAAAAACACTTTTAAAATTACTAAAAACTAGAGATGATCCGGGAACTCGTGAAGCTGCGGCTGCACTAAATGACAGTTTAATGGTCCTCTTTCTCTAAAGTTGATTTCCCTGTTTTGGCAGTCAGCCACTAAATACAAAACATTTCTGAACAGATCTACGAGACAGCTGTATTACCAGAAACAGAACCTTGCTGAGTGATGGGTTCAAGAGAAGTCCACGAGGCTGGAAACCGCACCATCAAGCACTTTGTTTTGTTATCATTTACTTATTAAAGGATAACATCTTGAAAATCTGATACATTACTAATCCTGCAACAAAGCTGTGGTTTAAACTGTTCAATCACCACACAGGAAAATATCTTTACTGACTGCACTTAAATAATGTATAAGCACAACAAATCTATTTGTTTTTTTCTCCACCCACTTACTGTGAAGTTCTGGGGCCATGAAACAGATACCCCAAATCTTACACCAGATTTCAGATAAAATTTTGGACTTCAACTTTAGAGCATGGTTCCTCTGATCCCAAACTGTACAACATCACTTCAGCTTGTAAAAAAAAACTTTTTTTTAGGAAAATAATGCACTTAATCAGCAGTCCATGTGGAAACAGAAACATGTGGTATTATTTGACCTATGCACATTTGTATGTTTGCCTAACATTCAACATACAAAAGTATCAGTGACCCTCCTGAAAAGTCAGAACAAAAGATGGGTTGCATCCTGTGATTTCATCTGCTGAGTTAAAGGAAATTCTGCCTTCACATACTTCCCATCATGCGACAAAAGACCTAGACATGTTGCACAACACGACACACATCTGATAGAGTATCTCTCCTGGACTCCATCCAGACACATCCTCAGTGGAAACTGTGTTTGAGTGTGTACGTGTGTGCGAGAGAAAGGAAAGGACAGTGGCCCAGTAATACAGAGGGTGTATTTATGTGAATCAATTGTCTTTTAGTTAGTATTGCACTTGGTCGCAACTATTGAAGAATAGTTGGTGTTTAAAATTGTGGAAGAAATCACACATTTTCAGATGACAAGCAACCTGCAAGCCATGCCGATGTGTATTACATGGCCAAATTTGGACAAACATGCTCTATTTTTATGTGCCCAGCTTGCAAAACTATATTACAGGTTATGCACATTAATTTGTTGCCCAACTCTGCCGTCATCCTAGAAGGCTCAGCCTGCAGCATTCACTACAAAGCACATGCACGGAGATATGTGGCTCGTGCCCTATTTAAGCACAAATTGAAGGCGTTAGAAGAAATAAATAAATGTAAGCTAATAATAATTAGGGTGGTGCAGGGGCATCCCCAGACATTTAAGAGCACCGCAGACCTGATATTTATCCACTGGCAGTGTGGAAAATGCCACTGCTCGTCATTTTTTCCACTTATTAGGTGAGGAAAGCTGTGAGATGTGCCAATTGCTCAGCCCATATCTATTATTATTATTATTAGGGATGCACCGATACCAGATTTTTGAAAACCGAGTACAAGTACAAGTACTTACATTAAAGTACTTGCCGATACCAAGTACCGATACAAGTACTAATTAATATTTTTTTAAATCATTCTAATTAACTTAAACTGTTTATTTTCATTAGACACTTCAAACATAAATAAACAAAGTACATTACTATTGGTAATCTGTAAAGTATGTCCAAACTTGTACAAAAAAATAAAATGTTTTACATTTGAACTCTTACATAGTCAATGAAATGAAATGAAACTGGTATCGGGTCCTGTAGTATCGGAGCCCTTTTATGAGTACAAGTACGAGTAAACGCACATGGTATCGGACCGATACCCGATACTGGTATCGGTATCGGTGCATCCCTAATTATTATCTATTAATATATTTATGAAGATCACAAAACTGGCAGGAAAGTCGCAAATAATCCTGAATCTTTCTGAAGCTCAATTATCCGCACGCACATCTACCTGGACGGGGCGGTGGGCTTTGTCGCTGCAGGGTAGGTCTGCTGGACCGGAACCAAGCCCGACTGGAACCAAGCTGCTGTTCTGCAGAGCTGGTAAGTAAATTATTTCAGTACTGTACAGTACACATACGTATGATGTTAAAATAGGTTTAAGAGTTTAGAACACTACAAGAGTGTGGGAAGGGTTTATAAAGCCTTAAAATAGACCCAGAGTGGGGCAAACAAGGGTGGAGGCAGATGTGGGTGCTTCAACTCTCCCAACCAAATTGTGTTGTAACAGTCAGTGGATTCAAACTGGCAACCTCTAGATCACAGCTTAATCTTCTCTAACCTCGGCATCACCACTTCCCATCTACCACCCAAAAAAAATTTATTATACAAAACCAAAAGTTTTTAAATTAATTCTTCACATTTTAGATATTCAGTTTCAAAAGGCTAAATTTATTTTTTTAATCATTTGATTTCAACTGATGAAGCGGTTTGACGTGTTTCTATAAAATAAAACTTTTTAAAACGGAAATACAAGGTATTGTTGTTCCCAATAACTGCTTTAGGGCGGATCAGTCTATTACACAACTGTTTTGTTGTAACCTAAATATACAGGACGTCATGCAACATTGCTCCTTGAGTAACTGAAAATGGGTGTGACGGGGTGCAGTGCGCTCCAGCTGTTTATTTCTGCTCAGACGCACCAGACTCTTGTTTATGATGAAACAGACTGGGATGTAATGGCTGAGCTGAGGGAGGTGAGTGACAAGCTGTGGGAGCTGCCACAGATGGAGGTGCTGCACTTGAGCTTAACTACGGTAACTCAAAGAAGACATCAGTGGATCACTGGTTAAGAAGCTTTTCAAAAGAAATGTGAATTTAAATATGAGAAAAGTATATATAAATGATTTAATTAGGGTTGAAGTCCTGACGACAACACAAACAATAAAAACACCAACTGTAAGCAAAGTTAACATTTTCACCATTTATAAAAATGTTTGAAACTTTGAACAAACACACACACGACAGTAACAGCTTTGAGACAAGCTCTTCAAATGTACAGTCAAGTGATTTGTTTTGCAGATCCACTGACCTCAATATGAGAATGAAGCGTGAGCAGAGGACAAAAGGTCAGTTATTTTTTCGCATCAGATCACAGGGTGCACAGATCTAAACACATTACACTACACATAATATTGTAGCAGTAATAAAAAAGGAAAGGTCACACTAATTTATAATTGCAGTGCTCTAAATGGAAACCATTCAAATCTTAACTCTTACTTTAGAATGGTCTTTTTGCATGTTGAGATGTCTGAGCATTTAGCGCCATCTGCAACAAAGGTGGTTTAAAAAGCAACATAGGACTTTCATTTTGATTGTATTAAGTCCCAAACTCAGTCAGTTGTTAATTTTCCGGTATTTAAACCTGTACAAGATACGGTCCAGATAAAATGTTTATCTGTTGCAATTTTTCAAAACAATAAACATCAGGTTCACCTATTTTTGTCCATGGTTGATGCAACTATTAATTCTATTAAGACCCACTGTTGATATCTTGGTGTATTGCATCAGTATCACAATGCTGAGATCATTATTGTTTTGCCTTATAACTCATCATCCTTAAAATTTGCTAACTGATAACTTTTTTAACTGCTGCAAAGTGATGTCACACAGGTAAGTGTCAGTACAAAGAGATGCAGTGTTCAATCTGGAAGGTCTTTAGACTTTAAAAGGCAGCAGAAAGTGCACTGCTAACGGGTGATCCTAACTCTCCATTAAAAGCTACAATATATGAATGTTTACGGAAAATGGCTGAAGACCCCAACCAGTAAAAAATATTAAAGCGCTATAAGGACTTTACATCTGTGATATCCACATACAATACATATATACTGTAGTAGTCCCTCGTTACTTCATGGTTTGAGTTTCGCAGACTCGCTCTTTTGCATTTTTTTCAACGATTGTCAACTTTAATATTACTCACGTGATTGGGACGGTACATAATAAAAAAGTTTAAAAAAACTTCGGACAGGCGCCACCATTTTGAACTGTTCTTTAAATAAGCCTTTACTGTAAGGCCAGTCAAAAGAACTACACTACCCAGAAGCCAACAGTGCTTCCGGCAGATGCTTTATGCAGAAATGGATTTTGATCAGATCCGAACCCGACTAAAAAGTTTGGTCCTTATTCATAGTGACTTTGGCACTCAATGGCTGCAGAGAGCAGGTCAGAGCTGGACCAGAACTGGACCAGGACCCCTTCCAGCCTCATCAATCAATCTGAGAGCTGTTTGCCGGCCCAGGAAGCCTCTCGAGTGGGGAGACGTTACTTGGAGGTTCGATGTCTTCTCCGGAGCTCACCCGGACTTCTTTAAAGGACAACACCCACCATGACAGTAACAATTCTCCATATTGGAGAATTACTGTAGTAGAATATGATATCTATTTTCATTTTTGCATTTGGGCCAGGCGAGGGTTAAATTATATATTTTTTTAAACCGAGTCCCGAATGAATCCGGAAACCCGGCCGAAGAGTGCCGAAGTGTGGAGTGACTTTTGTTACGTCTCCACCCAGAAGGCAGGGGTGAGTTTCCATGGAGGTTTATGAGAGTGGGAGTTAAAACTGCATATTTCCTGGTGCATTTGTGTGTACAGCTGGACCAGTGCTCTGTTTTTATTTTTTATTTATTTTATAGAACTTTTGAATAAGATATAACACCGCTGCGGACTGTTGCTTGCTGCTCTCCTCTCCTCTGCCCAGAGGAGCGAGCCGCGCGTCTTCTCCCTGGCTCCCCGTTCTGCTGGTCACCTTTGAAGTTCCTTCGTAGTCGGCTCCGTCCCAGCCTTGTTGCGGGGAGCACGGGGGCACGGGGGAGCACGCGCTCAGAGCTCCGCTGCGCGGCTGCCTTTCTGTACTCCCGACCTGTCTGGTCACGGGGAGAGAATAAAAAGCCGATGCGGAAATTAATGAATTTGTCGCGATCAAGCGAATTAAACTAGTATGTCTACGTGGATGCTCGCTCAGAATATGATAGACATCAGTGAGCGACCGCTTCGCTTTTTTTTTCCTCTCTCAGAGCAGCGGTCATGGAAGTTGATGAATGCTTATTATAACTCCGCCTGTAACTCCAAGGCGGAATCTTTAGTGACGTCAAAGCCCATATATGGAGAGGGGCAGATTTTCCCGGAGCTTCTGCTAAAATCTGCTATAAATCATGAAATAACACATTTACCGTTATTTCTCTACAATATAAATAAACGCTCATGTATTATTTTTAAATAACTAATAAATATTAATGGCGATGCAATTTGAAAACATGGTGGGTCATGTCCTTTAATTCGGATCCCTCTGGATTATTAGTACTCGATCTGGACCATTGTGTGGTTTTGTGCTGGCTCGCCGAAGGTTCGGCTCTCTCCAAAAGCATCTGGTGCTCTACGGCTACAGAGAGACGATCAGAACGGGACCAAGGCTGGTGAGTACTCATAAACTTTTGTAGTAGCTGTAGCTACTAGGGGTGTAACGGTACGCTAAAATCACATTTCGGTTCGGTTCAATTACAAGGAGGGTTCGTTTCGGTTAATTTTCGGTACAAAAAAAAAAGACAAAATAAAGACTTACAAAATGTTTATTTTGAAAATATGCCAAAACTACGTCTGTATTGTATTGTAGTAATAAATAAAAGTGACCAATTTGGATGATATTTTAAATAAACAGCACTCTAAAATAAATAAACTACAGTATATGAACAATAATAAAAATCTTAATAAATACAAGCAGCAACAGACTGTTTACAATCTAACTAATGAAGTTTTTGTCCAGTAGCAGCAGTGTGGCTGTATTTGTCCTCATTACTGTACTCACAACCTCTTCTTGGTGGGACAGGTCCTGGAAAAGTTCAGAGTTCAGTTCAGTCATCACACACTTCTTAGCTGCAGGTGGATTTCCCTGAAGTGGAAGAAGAGAGCAGCTACCTCTGTCCCAGACTGGAAATAAAAAACAAAGAGGTAAAAAAAATAAGTTAATAAGATTATGATTAAAAAAAAAGATTATTTAGATAATAATAATAAAAGAACAATACCTCTTGAACGGTTGAATCACTCTTCATCATCATGGCAGGGCTTTAATCTGGTCCAGGGCTTGTTGACAACATCAGTTAGTTTTTTCATAAAGAGCTGAACTTTTTGAAGTGTTGACGTGATGAATGTCTCATAGCGACGCTCAGTAACTTTAAAGCCTGCGCATATAACAACATTCAGACTTAGATTCAGAGATTTAAAAACTCATACAGCTTGTGTTATTGATCTGGACCGCTCTGAATCACCTGATGAAGTAGTTTTAATACAGCTGCTGTTTCTTCGTTCATGTTCGGATGACATAGTTTCCAGCACGTTCACGTTAGACGTGTTGCTGCTGCAGAGTCTTCATGAAACAAAGTCCACACAGCTTTGAATGTGCGCTCGTCTTTTAACAAGAAAGCTATAACGTTCACAAACAGGAGACCGCACGAGATGCTAACGGCTAAAAGCTGCGCGTGCTGCGCGATAATAGCTCCGTGCTGAAACGCGCCCAGGAAATTTTGTTCCGCGGTGCATATATTCCCCCGTTAATAACGTTTAATGAGTGAAAGAAAAAAAATGAAAACGGTACGCAGGTGGACCGAACCGAACGTGGTGTACCAAAACGGTTCGGTACACCCACTTGTACCGTTACATGCCTAGTAGCTACTGTACAGTACATATATTCTTGCTTCAGCTCTCGACAGGGAAGGTCGCATCTCCTTTCGCTCCTCACCTCGCTGGTTTCCCCCTCCCTGCTTCTGCATTTGTCTCGTCTATAACTCTTCAGCGCTCGCTCGAACCAATTTGGGATGGATTTATGTGCGTGGACTGCTTTCTGGGCCATTTCATCTATCGATACTATCGATAACATAAATTTCCACGAAGCGTTCTGGCCGGGGAGAGCCAGAGCGCCCTTTCGACACGCATGCGGTGAGCTACATTATGGACTCGATGAGCAGGCTAATGTAACTGTCCGCTCACTCTGTCGGGGACGTGGAACCTCTGTGATTTATTGGGATACCGGTGGCTCTTGCCACTGAAGGCTGAGGGACCGCCGCGATCGGCGAGCTGGCGAGACTTCCTGCTCAGCAAAAATGCTTTGAACCAGGCTATGAATGACCTTCCCAGCTGTGTGCGAGCTGAATCACACGGTGGTGAGTGGCGGCCGCCGCGGACCGTGGTGTGTGGGACTCGTTTTTACAGCCGCTCGGATTAAAAACAGGGCACATACGGAAGGATCTTTTCTTAGCTCGGAACCTGACTCGATTCGGCGATTTGGACCCAGAAGCTGCACCTGGACTAAAAGACTGCAGTAAAAAGAACACTGTGGTCTGACTGAAAAATAAGCAACAAATCTAATCTGGTCTCTGGCCTTGAATGCTGCCTACAAATTTTCTCCTGAGCTGGGAGCTGTAGGGCCCGCTACCCTCCCATCCACCCTCCCCCAAGAGGTTTCTGTGTGTGTGTTCTCGGTGGGAGCCGAGCTCTGAGACCAGCGAACTGCTCTTATCTGAACAGAAAGACACAGACTGTTCCTCCCGCCTGTCGTCAAAACTGCAACTATGTCTCGTGTGATGTGCTAATGCTGTTAGAGTTTTTGGGACTTTATCATGGAGTGTCCTCAGGCAATCTTTGATAGACTCTCTTTTTGAATAACACAAATGATACCTATTGTGTCTTTCCTTTTTCCATATCTGATTGTGGTGGCGCGGTTTTATACTGCTGCGACTTCGTGCGCTCGTCCCTATCCATGATGAATGTGCGTAATCATTAACGTTGTCTTTGTGCCCCCGGTGCAATGTCAAGGTCAATAAAGATATATTCTATTCTATTCTATTCTAAATTCGTCCAGTTTTAAATTGTCCACTATTAAAGACACCACAGCCCTCTGCCCAGTGTGACATCACATATGGTGCGTTCGAGTGTAATCGGATTTCCCATGATTAAACACGGCTTGAAGTTCAAAATCACTTTTAAAGCAAAATTAAAGTGATTTATCATTTTGTTTGCAAAAACAAACATATTTAAATGATAAAATATATATATTTTGAGCAATTTTATGAATAGTAAAAAAATCATGTCACAATCCCTTTAAGGTTTCGCATCTTGTCATGTATCACCACTTGTGATTGTGGCTATAACTGATAAAAACCCAAACCCTTACGCGGACCTCGCTTCCATCAATAGGTGCTCGTGTGGACAACTCATCCCATCCAAGGACATCACATGAGAAAAGGGCTAAGTGAGGTAACAAGAACCGTATGCTCAGTACTTTAAATGTGTAGCTCTTGAATAACAACAAATAACAAACAATGACTTTATATGTCCATGCTATCTCTCTGCATACTTCCTGCAACACGGAGTCTTGAGCTCAGATTTCCTGTCTGCCGGAGGAGTCAGACAGAAAATGGGTGGTGGTAGGCAGGACAATGAACTGTGGTGTAACAACAGCCAGAATATATCATCGACCTCAGGGGTGGGGGGTCTCCCTGCATGAATTCAGTTTATTTACATGGCTTTACTTCACAGCCTAGGTCAACTCAAGGTACTGAGGGAACAAAAGTAAGCAAACACATGAGCGTGAATCATCACAAATGGGAACAAACAAGAAACCAGAATCAGTATTTTCATTAGATTTTGAGCAAAAGGAGGAACCAATACAGACACATACGGAGATGGATATGTTCCTTCCAGACAGGGAAATAAAGACAATGGCTACTGTTTTTGATTTTCAGGGGGGCGACAAATGCACAAAATCTAGTCTTAAAATATTTTAGTGAAATTGATTTTATTTTATTTTTTTATAATCAAGGAAAGAAAATCTGAAGGAATTTAAAAAACTGATTTAAAGTATCAAGGTTACTACTTAATGCAGGAGGATTATAACTAAATGTTTAAAGTAAACAAAAACTTTCTATTTTATTAATAAAA
>JBBPBX010020422.1:13038-42462 GCA_038048925.1 Garcialebias charrua | reverse complement strand
ACACACACACATCATCGAGTAAAAGTTTCAAACTAATTGTCCCACGATCTGTTAGCCCTTACAATGTGTGTTAGGGATGGACTTCAGCTACTACCACACCAAATCTTAGCGCAGTATCTGTAAAAAGGTTTGAACTACTGTACGGCCATTTTTGTGTACACTAGGTTGATTAGCTGCGGCAGCCATCTTGAACTGAGTCAAATGTTTTAATGTTCATCCAGTATTTTCCAAGAGTTCAGTGCAAATCTGTCCAATGATTCACGAGATATTTAGCTAACAGAGAGTTTTGACGACACTGCAACAAAACTGTACACACAAAAAAGTGTTTGCTCTTTTGAAAGATTTTTCACTAAATGTTCAAACAAAATAAAATGTATCAGATTAGTGTTTAAATCTTGGTCATGTTTTTAGAGGTGAAGCCCTAAAATGATGGCAACATCACCAACATGCGACGTGTTTTCACATCCCACTGCCTTTTTATGCACTCTGAACCCTGACAACTCTGCGCCTCTCGTTGTTATAGCTCAAGTCCAAGGTAAAGGTTCTTTATTGTTGTTCACGTCACATGTGGCGGAATGAAATTGTGAACACAGGGTCCCAGTTACATCCAACAAGTTTTTACCCTAAGGAATAAAGTTGTCACGTTATACAGCACAAAGGCAGCAGAAAATTAACCTTTGTTTGCAAACAGTCCATCCATCCTCTTCCTCTGGTTCCAGAATAAGCAGCTTGAGCAGGGAGGCCCACACATCTTTACGCAGCCACCTCTTCTGGCGTTCTCTTCCAAGGGGTCTCCAAGCCAGCTAAAAGACGGTCTTTCCAGCATGTCCTGGATCTTTCCAGCATGTCCTGGATCTTTCCAGGGTGTCTCCTCCCAGTTGGACATGCCTGGAAAACCTCAAGGGAGCATCCTTGCTAGATGCCTCAGCTGGCTCCTCTGGATGTGGAGGAGCAGCGGCTCAACTAATCTCTCCTGGTCCTGCTCCTTTCAACCACAACCCAAAAAATACGATTTACACCATTTAAAGACCATGTAAAGTGAAATTAAATGTGTTTTTAGTTTGTCACATGGCATAAATATGTGTTATTAATCACCCATATAAATCTGACTGATTAAAAACATTGTTTACCTTATAAAATTAAGTCTCAAAAATCATGAAAAAACATGATTTTGCCTTGCCCTGGAACGCTGGGGGCGTGTCAGTGCGTGGGCGTGGTTTCAGCGCAGCTGCGCTCGTGTCCTGCTCGTGTCCCACAGTGGAGAGGCAGACAGCAGAGCCAGTAAACCTGCTCTGTTTTTATCTGAATTCTGTAACAGCAGTTACTTTTTCCAAGAGTTACGCTGTTTTTGTAAATAGTTTTCTTGTGTGTTTTTAATCTGGAATGAAAAAAAAAAAAGAGTTGTACCATGCGGGAATTGAACCCGTGGAGTTTGGGACGGAAGGCAAGCGCTTTATCCATTGACCTATCCAGGCACTACAGATACTCGGTATAAAACCACGCGGTATAAAAACATGTTATGATTTGTACGGGTGCCCTGACCATTGCGACATCCAGGGAAGATGCACGAACGAGGCATAATTGATTAGCTAGCTAACAATGAACAAAATATCTATGCTATTGCTATCTGATGCTATCTGCGATTCGCGAGTGAACGGCTCCACCGAGGCGAATTTATACGGCTGGAGCTGCAGGGGGTGGGGCTATACTAATGAGGACCGCGTGACGAAACGCGGTCCCGTTTAAACCACGCCTAAAAAATCCTGAAAAAGACATATCTTTATACACAGTTTCATCTATAACTCCAAAATTAATTGAGCTACAATTTTGAGACTTTTTACTCATTTACAACATTACAATTATGACATTTATAATGTTTATTTAAGAAAATATTGAAATTCACTTTACACGGTCTTTAAAAAAAAAGACTCAAAATAAAAAACAAGAAATTTGTTACAGCTACTATAAAATAAATTCCAGTCAGTTATCCTGCTTATTATCTCATTGACTAAAAATAATATTTCCAAGTCCTGTGTTTCAGCAGGAACTACTTGTGCTGTACCGTGTATCAAATTGCCCTGTAATTTAAACTGCTTATCATGGCTGTGCCTTATGTGTATTTATGAGGCTGAATAATGGCACCTCTGCAGAGGGGCTGTCATTTGGTTTGCATGTGGTCTCTGAAGAAACCATGTGACCTGAGCCAAAACAAAGGCTCTGCCAAAACGTGTCCGTGCCGTATGTACATTTCCATCCTCCACAACGGGAGCGGGGGAATGGTAAACAAAGAGAAGCCAGGGTGCACATGGGGGCGTTCAAACAGGTCACCCACAATAGAAGATCTTTGCTGCACAACAGTCCATTTTACCTGAGAGGCTGGTTTTAGTTATACATTTTCTAGCAGCCTGAAAAACTTCCATTAAACTTGTCAGTCTGGATGTTCTCATTGTTGCTTTTCTGAGTATCTGAGCACAAATATATGCTGCCCCCTGGAGGAAAAAGGTAGAAACTGCATTAGTTTAAACTTTTATTTGATTTTTTCTTCACTCACAAAGGTCAGTGTGTAAAACCAGAAACAAGAATCTCATGAATCCACTGCTGGTCCTGAATCTGAAGTTTTCCTTTACAGCTTTGGACTGGTGTGTAAACAGTACTGGAGAAAAGTGACTGAAAACTCACCAACCTGATTCACAGAAAAATACAAAACTTGTCCACAACTCCAGGCTGCCTCATTTTTACTAACTTGATCCTAAAACACAAGTGACTAGAACAAAAACAACAACAAAGCAGTCCAAATAAAAGTTTGGTTGTTTAATACCTGGCAGGGTTTTACTGGTGTAATGAGATGAACAGAGACGTTCAACAGGAGCTTTGCACACAAGCCATGGCATGATCTGTCCATGAGACAAAACTCCTTCCCAGTGCAGATACAGTGGCAGGTTACAAACCCATTAACACAGCACCTGGGGGTTGTCAAAATGGACGTCTGATGACCAGACGGCAGCCGTCTCCTCCTGCAGAGTCCGGTAAACTCAGCTTCAGTTCTGAATCATTGGTGGGCCAGCGCATCCTGGTTTGACCCGAGCACAGTGACGAAACGTGAAGGCCAGTAATCTGTCGCAGACATTTCACTGCCGTCCCAACTGGCTGGGCCTCGCCAGTCCCTTGAAAACTCGCAGCTTTCCTGCTCCAGTGAGATCAAAGCTGTAGTCTGTGGTGACGTAAGGCATCTCTCCTCCAAAGCCCGACTGAAACACAAGAAACGGCCCAAAGTCAAAACAGGAACACGTACCAATACATCAGCTTTGTGTTTAATCTGCCATCTGACCTGAGCTGTGAGGATGCATGAAGGCAATGAAATGGCCCCCAGAAGGAGGCAGTTGACCTTTCTGAGGGTGGAGGGGTCCACGGGCGTCAGCAAGAAGTACAGGCCTCGTGCCGTGTCGATTCCTCGAAGAACACCTGGAGGACAGGTAACACCCTGAAACTTCAGCTCTACAACTCTGGCTGTGGTACAAACATGACTGTCCAACCTCTTGTCCTAATACTGTTGTACTATTTATTCAAATTTAGTAGTAATATCAAATAAATGTGGACAACATGTTAGATATACTTGATGTATCTGTGTTCAGTTTTAAAGGACTAACAATAATACAGAGGAAAGTCAGTCATAAACACAGCCTGATTGCTGGGATTATACTGTACTTGTTTTTTTTAGGACATAGATTCTGAGAAAAAGACTTTTTAATCAAGAATCTTTATTGTCATTATGAGCTAGCACAAGGACATTTAGTTTGATGCTCACAACTACATATTCACACATGCAGAAGGGTACATTAATTAATTTACAGAATGTGCCAGGCTTGACAAAGTAGTAGCAAGTAGTGTGGCAGTAGTGCATTCAGCAGCAGTTCGATGTAGAGCTGATGTTGGTGTTACAAAGTGCAGCAGTCCCAGTCTTTAGGTGTGAGTGGGTACGGGTGTGGGACATGTGAGTGGGGGGGGATGAATTTCACAGCCCCAGAGAGGAAATGCTCTCTGTCAAATTTTATGAACATTTCTTGTTAGCTGAAAGCACCTGGCAGTGTTAGAAGAGGAGAAACAGGACATGGTCTGTGAGAATCGTTGCTGCATGTTTAGATCTGTTAGACTGACAAATGACTCGCACTTGGCTTTAATTTAAAAACATGATTAAAAAAGGGTCAGATGAACTATAAAATTAATACCACACCAAACGGCATGTGATTAGGACATGGTGCTGGCTGCTTTTATTCTGCTGTCTGTGCCATTAGTGTTACATTTTACTCAGAGCAGTGTCATTATTCATCCTTAACATTAATATTTTATGCTGTATTTATTTTAAACCTTAGTATCTGTAATGACTGACAACATGTAATATTTATTTTAACCCCCCCCCCCCATTTACCCTTTATTTATACAGGTAGTCTCATTGAGTCATGAGGACTCATTTTCAAGAGAGACCTGTTTTTGGGAGCACATGTGGGGGTGGGGGGGCTTGCTCAAGGGCTCAGAGTGGGGCAAATGAGGGTGGAGGTAGGTGTGGGTGTTTCATCTTTTCCACCCACATTTTGATGTTGACGGTACTGGGAGTTGAACCTGCAACTTTCCCATCACAGGCCCATGTTCTCTAAGCTCTGCGCCACCACTCCCCTACAGCCTGCTGTTCTAACCACAGGCTGCTGAACATTGATCCGGTCAGGTGTGTTCATACAGTGTGGTGTTATATTGTTTACTTTCTTCTGTTTGTTTGTTTGTGCTTTGTTGTCATGATCAGCACCTGACAGGTGTGACCGATGGACAGAAAAAGTAAGGCTATGTTCGTACTGCAGGTCTTAATGCTCAAATCCAATGTTTTTTTGTTGTTGTTGCATGGTCGTTCACATCATCATTAAAACGTGACCTCCATCAGACTCCAGTGTGAACTGCTAACAGTTCTGATGCGACGGCATGTGCAGAAGACGTGACGTCACACGCAGCACGCTGTGTTTCAGGAAGTAAATATGGATGCTACATGTTACTGTTAGCATGTGTGAGTATGAAGTCGTCAGAACCAAACGATCATCTAATGTGCTCGTTTGATCCAGTGTTCACATTTCATCTTGACGGATAGTCCAGAGCAGAATTGTATTTTTGGAACAGGAGCGACTGCCTGAAGGTAGAAACAAACCCAAGTATTGATCCCATCACTTTAGTATCGATAAGTGTTGCTATAGATTCTGTCATCTAGAACATGAGACTGAAGATGTGATGAAATCCAAAAATTACACTGCACGAGGTTCATATCATTATTAATACTTGGATCGATCCGCTCACCCCAACCTCACTGATGTAAGAGTCGGATGAAATGAGACATGATGGTTCAGACTGAGGTCACTGGGTCCTGGGTCTGGACATGAGACAGGGATTTATAAATGATTTGCTTCATTGTTGAGGAAGTGAAAATCTTTCTGGTGCTAAAATGTTCAGCGTTAAAGTCGGGAGAAAATTATAAACCTGAACACTTTTACTACTTTGCTTTATTTGTTTATCATTAAATATTCATTATATGAAGCCATTTTTCAAACTTTTTTTGTAAATTTTCAAAGAAAAATGTTTTTGTTTCGATTTTAGGAAGAAAAAAACTTTTATGGACAGCACAGTTCCTTTTTGTGCTTAATAATAATAATAATAATAATAAAAATAATAATAATAATAATGTCCTTTTCTGTCATCTGTGTATGTTTCCCATACACAGACGAATTCACTTTATCACCGTTTAAAGTTACTAAAAAGTTTGTGGATCAATATTTTGACGTTTCTTTTGTTTATGTGTTTTTTAAATTAATAAATTAATTGGTCTGCTCCTTTTCCTTTGACTTGTAGAATATCATGCTAGAAGTAGTGACAACTGATGAGGAAGGAGTTTAATATTTTTCCATTTTTCAATAAAGGAATCAACATTTACCGAAGAAGAGTCTCTTAAAACAGGCAGACTGTCAGAGCAATAAAAACTGAATTTACAATCTACATTTCTGTCTGGGCTCTGGAACAAGCCTGACATGTTTGTATCAGCCCTATGTTCAGCTGAGTGGAGGTTTCCCTCACAGCTGGATCTGAGCGGGACCTCCAGCTGATGTTCTATTTCATCCCTCCTGACCGCCAGAGGGCGGTGCTGAAAGCACTGAATGTTCCCTTCGCGCATGCACTGTTCAAGTAGTAATATCAACGAAGTCACAAGTGTGACCTGGATGTCTAATCAGAAGCTATATAGCCTGGCGTCATCTGCGGCTCGGTTCCTTTTTTCTTCTCACGCGCGTTTCAATCCAGGGCTTCAGCCCTTTGGACCTTTTCACCGTCGTCGGAGGCCCGATTGCCCGTTGGCTTGGAGCAGTGTATTCACCCTCCTAGGGGCCACAACAGTTTAGCCTTCATTCAAGGTATTTCTTCTGTTGGGGACTACAGCGGCTTTCGCCCCTGTCCCAACTTACGCGTGTCAGTTTGGATTGTGCTCCAAATTTAATTACGTAGCCTGCTGTGTTCTGGTCTTAATTACTAATTTGTAAGGGCAAGCATTAGTGCACCCTCTATCAATCATTGTTTACCAACCTCATAAACGGTTGGACTGAACTAGCGGTGCTAGCCTCTTTGAGTTTTGGCCTTGTTTTTCTATTGGTGAAGGGTAACGATCGCACACCCTCTCGCTAGCTACCAACCTCATAACGGTTGGGCTGAGCTAGCATTACTGGCCTCCCTAGTGTTCTGGACTTGTTTCTATTTGATGACGGCAAGCGTGCATGCCACATTTCCCAATTTCGGCCTATCCTTTCGTCCTTATTCTTGTCCTGTATCCTGGACGTAGCTGGCAGTGCCAGCTCTTCTGCTGAGTAGCAGTTTTCACTTGAGTAAACTGCCTAAGGTAAGGAGCACGGACGTCTCTCACTGCTGCAAAGATTGTGGGGCTGTGCTCCAGGCGGATGACGGTCACGACCTGTGTCCTCCCTGCCTTGGACATGACCATCTGGTGGAGGCCCTGTCAGAGAACCCCTGCATGAACTGCAGCTTCATGCCTCGTGCTGTGAGAGTGGCTTGGCCGGCTCAGTTTTGCCCCGAGCTCAGCAGTGACCTCCCGCCTTCTGGGCAGGAGGTTGCACCTAGGCGCTTGAAGCGCCAGACTGAGGCCGCAGTCTCTGTGGCCCTTCCTAGAAAGTCTAGCCAAGTCTGATCAAGGTCTCTCCATGAGAGTGGATCAGCTGTCCACAGAATTGGCAGAGATAAAGTTCCTCTTTCAGGCACGCCAACTGGGCGCTGAGCCAGCGGCAGCGACCGGACTCTCCTCCCCACCCATGTCTGAGCTGGCTGCGGAAGATGTGTTATCCTTGGCTACCTCTGCTCGATGCGGGACGTCATGTGTATGGCCCTCAGATAACTACAGCTGGACGTTCCACAACCAGAGGGGTCCACCCTTGGAAGTGCCTTCATCAGGCACTGACGGACCACTCCTCCCTTTTCTATCCCTCCGTCGGAGGAGTACCTGAGGGAGTTGCATGAATGTTGGCGGGACCCAAAAGCCTGTGTGCACCTCTCCGCGGATGACTGAGTGTTGGCGGCTATGCATGAGCTGGCTGCGGCAGGCCTGGATCGCATGCCGGCGATCGAACCTACTTTTTTTTTTTAAAGGGGACCACACATGCAAAATTCACTTTTTAATGTTTTTTTACTAAACTTTGGGTATTTACTTCATAAAAAAACAGTCCTTGTGCCAAAAAAATGCACCCAGTGGTTTATTTACTCTAAGTAGATTTATTTATTTTTGATAAATACACCAGGATTCACACTTCCTGCATTTATTGACGTCACAAGCCGCCAGCCAATCAGATCAAACCTGAGTCCAGCCCCTCACCTAGCAACCCCTGGTTAGGCTCAACCCACTTCTGTATTAAACACATGACTGTTGTTTTTCATGATTTCATCTCATCTTTTGTTTATATGTTCTTAATTTCATGTGTACAGCACTTTGTTGCAGCTGTGTTTTTTTAAATGGCTTTATAAATAAAGTATAATTGTTATTTTTATGTTTTAGTTCAATTTTTAGTGTATTTGCGATCGCTGCCAACGCGCAGCCGGCAAAAATTAAACGAGCGGACCACAGGCGGAAGGACCGGGTTCGACGGGACCCTCTTCCGGCGCGATGGAGCGGAGCTTCAACTGTACAGCCTTGCAGCAGCCTCGCAGCAGGCTCGCAGCAAGAGGACCTTCTCCTTACAGATTAATTTACGGGAGACACTTGGTGAACTTTGTGTTGTCTTCACTGGAACAGCGATAACTCCCAAAATCTCATCGCGTGCAACGAGCGGAGCTGGCGAAAACCGGAAGAGGAACAAGCTAACATTAGCTTCGGATTCGGGTGGTCTAATGCTAAAAGGAGCAGCAAACTGCGGCGCGCTCAGACGGGTTTCGGTAAGTTATCTTAAGCTAACACTAACAGTAAGTCAAATGAGTAATAAAAAAAGAGCTAATTTTAAAACAACAACACATTACAGATACTGGCTGTTACAGAGGGCGTGAACAGATCGTTGAAGGGCGTGGACTTCAAGAAACCGGTCGTTCAAAACGAAAGTTAAAAATGGCAGAATTAAAAAGGGTATAATTGATTATCTAATAATTATTTTGTGCATTAAATTGAAGGAATAGGGTCTGGATATCCCACAGAAATACCATAAAAATTTAAAAAATACATCTGAGGTCCCCTTTAATCTTTGATATTAGTTGCACTTTGTAGCACTTTGAGATTTTTGTTAATGAAATGTGTGTTATAAATTAAATTCATTATTATTATTATTATGTTGTATCGCTCATCATGTCACCAGAAGAAGCTCTGTACTGTACAGTGATGTTCAGTGCCCACCACCTCAGTGTCGCGTCACAGATGAATTCCTCTGTAGAGCTTATCACGCCAGAGTGCGTGCTGGCCGCCTCGGCAATTCCATGGCACACCTCATGTTTGCCCTCTCCGCGTCCCTTCAGGGTACTACTAGTGCGACAGGAGCAATGAGCTTTAGCGATACAGTGCCTAAGGCCTTTGCGCTAATGACGAGGCAACTTAGGTGCATGATATCCTTCTTGGTCCAGGCTTGCCGACAGGTCTGGTTGGCACGTTCAACATTGACGAGCGATGTCGTAGATCCCTCCATAATGTCCTGGTGGTGCCGGGGGAGTGGTTTTGTTCGGCTGTCTTGGAAGCACTGGAACGGACCGTCCAGGCACGTCAGACAAGGCAACAGCTTTTGCCTTTAGCAGGGCGATGCCCCTTCCACATCCTCGGCATCCAAGGCGCCCGTCGGCTGACCCCAGCATTTGGCCGATGCCTCAGGGTCTTTACCCTTCAGCAGAGACCCAACAGGAGCTTTCGTGAGTCAGTCCACCAATCAGCTGGGCAGGTTCAGACCAGGGACTCTGGCCACTGGCCAGGAGATGGTAATGCCACCAGGCCGACCGTCAGAGATTTCTCCCACCAGCAGCTCAGTTACTAGGCTGCTCACGCCGTGGACCCATGGGCGGTTGCCACTTTGACACATGGTTACCGGCTACGGTTCCGACGGTGGCCTCAATTTTCATGCTGGGTCAAGATGACTGTAATCACTGACCCTGTGAAAGCTCGAGCACTAGACCAGGAGCTTTCCACCCTCCTGGCCAAGGGTGCAATCGAGGCAGTGGACCCTTTGTGACAACCCAGAGACTATTACTCAACTTACTTCCTCGTGCAAAAGAGAACAGGTGGTTTTTGTCCCATTTTGGATCTGAGAGGACTCAACCGGTACCTAAGGGTGTTGCCCTTCCCCATGCTCACGATAGCAGAGGTCCTTCAAGCAGTCATGAGGGGAGAATGGATCACGTCTATAGACCTGAAGGATGCTTATTTTCATGTGCCTATTGCTGCAGAACATCTCCTCTTTCTCAGGTTTGCCTATCGGGGTCACCACTGGCAGTTCCGGTACTCCCATTCAGACTCTCTCTTTCCCCGAGGGTGTTCATTCGGTTCGTGAAGGCAGCCCACTCTCCTTTGTAGGCGTACGGAGTGAAGGTTCTGCCATACGTAGATGATTGGCTTCTCTGCGTCCTGTCTCGGGCTTCTGCCTCTCGCAACACAAATTGCCTGCTCACTCATGTGTCCCAGCTGGGCCTCAGTGTCAACCTGGAGAAGAGCTGCCTGATTCCTTCCCAGACTATCACCTTTCTAGAGGTGGTTCTGGATTCACCCTCCATGAGAGCTCGTCCATCCGCTCAAAGGGTGGGCAGCATACTCAAGTTGGGTTAGTCGGTTCAGGCTGGGCAGGTAACTCGCTTAAGTTGCCTTCCTACAGCTACTAGGCAAACTGACGCCAGTCACTCGGGTGGTGCCCTTAGGCCTGCTGTCACTTTTTCCCTTGGAGAAGTGGCTCAACAGCTTTCGCCTGGATGTCAGGCTGCACAGGTATTGCAAGCTCACGGTGACGTGGTCATGTCTTCCTGCTCCGACTCCGTGGAGGGACAAAGATTATTTGTCCAGGGGTGTCACCATGGGAGTGGTACTGTGTTGCAGGGAAGTGGTCACGACAGATGCCAGCTTCATGGGATGGGGCGCTGTGTAGCAACACAGAGTGGTTCAGGTCCACTGGGGGTCAAAGGGACCGCACCAAGCATATGTAGGGATACAGCACTCTCATGTCCGTATTGGATTTAAACCTCTTCACATCTCTCTGAAACTCTGAGTGTTACACTTTTCTTGAGCTCTGAAGAAGACAAGTGGACACTATTTTGTTACAATTATTTTGAATTAATGGACACCAATCAATCAGAAAGAACTTTCTTTTAATGTGTGTTAATTCAGAATTGATCAACAGTATACTTTTGTCATTTAATGATGATCTGTTACTTGCATGAGTTTGACCCTTCTGCTGGTTTATTTTTCAGTACAGTAGGCTTTGAATCTAAGGCACAAGTTCAGGGTAAACTTTTAACTTGCAGCTTCTTTTGTGTTGTCTGTGAAGTAGCCATAATATTCTCTGTGCTCACAAGCGGCCATCTGGCCGATTCTATAAACAAGTTTTCCTACTGTCCTTCAGAGATCTTCCACTATGGGAATGAAAAATCCCTCCTTCATTTTGTTAAACCAGCCAGTAGCCATTCAGGAGGTGGGCAGACTCCGCCCTCCATATAAAGTCTTACTTCCGTTTTGACTTTAGTGCAAAGAGGGACCACTAACTCAACAACTGGTTTTCTCCTCTGGAAAAAGCTGGAAACGTGGTGGTCATTGTGTCAATTAGACCTACGTTTCTCAGCAGAGTTACAGTAAAGCTTTGCTGTGACTCACTCATTCATTTCTGAAAGAATTTGTTTTCTGGGAGTTTTATTTTGAAACTCAGTCAGGAGTTCACCTTGTTTCCTGCCGAGAGAGGCGAGTTTCCTCGTATCGTGGAATCAGCACACACACGCTGAAGTTTCAACTGGACGGCTGTTGGACAAAACAATCCATTGAGTGTGTCCAGATACTTCTCAACTCTTATCTACAGAGACGAAGCGTCAACAGGTAACGAGTCGTGGATGTGGGCTGAGCGTGCGAGAGCCCAGCTGTAACTCGTGTGGGGAAAAGTGTCACCCTGTCATTTCAAAATAATTAACTTCCGTTAAACTTAGCTTTCATTCTATTTCTTCCTCCTTATTCTTATTTTTCACAAGCCATTAATCTGTTAAGTAAATGTGCCAACAGGAGTTAGACTCTAACTGTCTGTTTGTTTAATTTGAATTCTTGTCTCAAGTAGTTATTAAATCAGAACTAATCTCGATACAAATGTGTAATGTACTTTTATGATTGTCTCAATAAAAGGTCTATTTTTTGGTAGATCAACATAAGTTGACGTCTCTCGTGAAATTACATTTGTCGAATCACTTTAAAGCAATTTAAGCCGGAAAAAGGGTGAACTCGCGAATGAATTTGGGTCAGATCAAGTCTGCTCCAACTTCTTCTGGAATGTTGTGCTGGTCAGCAAGCTGACAAGTATTATATCCCTTAAATATAATGGTGGGCCCGTAAGTGTTTAATTACACGATTAATGGTGGGCCCGTAAGTCCTATATTATTACACATATACTGTAAGTGTGTTGGAGCTGTGTGCAATGCATTTGGCACTCTTTTTCTATGTGGTGCCCATAGGTTGCACCCACCGACGGCTCCACGAGCACTAGGTTGGGATCTGCCCTTGGTTTTCGAAGCTCTGTGCCGCCCTCCATTTGAGCCTCTGACGCAGGTGGACCTCAGGTGGCTTTCATGTAAGATGGCTTTTTTGTCAGCTATTGCCTCAGCAAAGAGGGTCAGCAAGCTACATGCTCTCTCAGTCAGCCCCTCATGTCTCAGGTGGGACCCTGAGGGCTCGACCTTGTGGCCAAACACTACATTTGTACCAAAGGTCTTATCTCACTCTCACCATAACCAACCATTGAGGTTGGCACGTTTTCAGACTACACCTGGTGAGGGGTCTGGATTATTGTGCCCAGTGAGAGCACTTGAGGAATACGTTGCAGCTATTACCATTATACGATGCTCAGACCAGCTGTTTGTGTGTTACGGAGGCCCTAGATTAGGCCATCCTCTTTCCAAGCAGCTCCTCTCCCACTGGATTGTGGATGTCATCTGCCACACCTATGCCGCAAGGCACGGACCCTGCCGGTCGACATGAAGGCACACATACCAGGAGCATCTCTGCTTCCTAGGCAGCCCTGAGAGGGGTTCCACTGGAAGTAATATGTGCTGCCGCATCATGGGCTTCCCCAAGCACGTTCACCAGATTCTACAGAGTTAACGTGGCCACCCCTCATCCCCTGGGCCAGGGTCTTTTGCAAGGGTCCTCTGGGCCTCTTCAGTAAGGTATGTGCTCAGGATTCCTTGTGACATCATTGGTATTAGTCATTCAGTGCTTTCAGTACCGCCCTCTGGCGGTCAGGAGGGATAAAATAGAACGTAAGTTATGTATGCAACTACGGTTCTATGAATCCCGGATGACCGCCAGAGCTTCTCCATCACTCAGAATCCTCGTATTCCGCGAGAAGATTCTGTAGGAACAGAGCAGCGGATGACGCCAAGCTATATAGCCTCTGATTAGTCATCCGTGTCACACTTGTGACTTTGTTGATATTAGGGCTGGGCCATATCATATCATTCACGATAATACCGGTAAAAAAAAAAGCTTGCCCGGGCAAAAAAAAAAAAGATTTGATAAACTAATTTCATGACATAATACTTCAGGGCGCCCCGCCCCCTTAACCGAGCGAGCCGAACGACCAAACCAAACTGGGCACCTCCCCTCCACCTGTCGGTACTGGTGTAACACTAATTACTGTAGTTGCGAGCAATACTAGCTAGCTATAATGCTAAAAATAAACAATGTGCATCTCAGCTTCTCTCCATCCAGCTCTAAACTGCAGGTACAGACAGCTCAACTGTCTCCCCCTCCCCCACCCCGCTCTGAGCAGCCGGTGCGGGCTGCGTCTTCCCCGCTCTAAACTGTCAGTACAAACACGCGCAGTTCAACTGTCTCTTGAATTCCACAGTCGGTCCATGGACCAAGAGGCTATGGAAGCCATTGTGTCTCATATTTCAAATTAAAATGGATTAATGGAAATGCCTTTTAGTTTCCAAATAAATTAGTTTCCATATAAAGCAGCACATTTTGACTCATAAATAAAATTTAAAATGAATAATCCAAACTGCATTTTCATTTTCTTCTTCGAGACTGCTCAATTTGTAAAATAATTAAAATTATAAATAAAATAACGTTTAACATTTAATTTTCAAAATATGTCCTAGTAAAAAGGGACCAAAATTCATTTTGAAATGTCAATTTTGAAAATTGAAATGAAATAGCAGAAATGCTTTTTCATTTCAAAGTCAAGCTGCTTTTTTTTGTCTCATTTATAAAATTTAAATTAAATCATTTTCATTTTCTAAATCAAGACTGCTCATTGTGTAAATTAATTAAAAAGATAAATAAAATAACGTTTAACATTTAATTTTCAAAACATGTCCCAGTAAAAAGTGACCAAAATTCATTTTGAAATGTCAAATTTGAAAATTAAAATGTATTAGCAAAAAAGCTTTTTCATTTCAAAGTCAAGCTGCCTTTTTTGTCTCATAAATAAAATGAAAAATAAATCATTTTCATTTTCTTCTTCAAGACTGCTCATTGTGTAGCAGAACTGCAGAGGAAACTAAGAACAATTTGCATTTTCATTTTCACTCTCAACCCTGCTCCAAGTGTAACATTAATCAATCTCAGTTGGCAATTCCAAGTGGCTGCTTCACAACGCCCACTGAATCACTGATTGGCTGTTTTAGCAGCAGGCGGAGTTTTAGACAGGAAAGTGTCCTGCTGCCGCGGGTTGATTAAACAGATGTCTCCCCCCAGTGCGCGTGTACACACAGCTTCTCCGCTGCAGAAGCTGCAAAGCTATATATGTTAGTGTTACTGAGTTTAATTTCTGTTAATAACTGATTACAAATCAGCGTATTTTACATAGGCGTAGCCAGGATTTTTTAAGGGGCAATTCCTTAAATGCAAAACTGGAACTACAATATGCAACATACTTGATGGTTTAGTGGTTAGAGTGTTGGGTTTCCGTTCCAAGCCTTTTCTTGACTCGGGTTCGAATCTCACTCGGGACAACTTATTTTACGTTTGTCTTTTATTGGAGAAAAAAAAAGAAGGAGTTTGTGTTAACCACAGGCATAAACAAACTTTTTTTTTTCTCCAATAAAAGACAAACGTAAAATAAGTTGTCCCGAGTGAGATTCGAACCCAAGTCAAGAAAAGGGTTGGAACAGAAACCCAATGCGCTAACCACTGGACCACCAGGTATGTTGCATGTTGTGGTTCCAGTTTTGCTTTTAAGGAATCGCCCCTTAGAAAATCCTGGCTATGCCCATGTAAAATACGCTGATTTGTAATCAGTTATTAACAGAAATTAAACTCAGTAACACTAACATATACAGTATAGATTTGTAGTCTCTGCAGTGGAGCAGCTGTGTGTGCACGCGCACTGGGGGGAGACATCTGTTTAACCAACCAGTGGCAGCAGGACACTTTCCTGTCTAATGGTACATCCAGACCAAACGCGATTTCAACGGCAAAAAAGCTCAACACGCACGCAAGTGGACGCACTGGACCCAGTGGTGTCCAAACCAGAACGTGAAATTGTGGCTTACCGGTATACCGAGTTCCTCTCTGCACTCCGCCAGGCAAGGAGCTTTTTATTTTTGTCCCTGTAGAGCAGACTTGACTGGTCGTGAAGGAATTGTCGCGAACACACAGCTACAATAAGTTTCTCTTCCATAGTACACGACCTCGCGGGTCTTTCCTGTGTCCCACAAACAATACGTCACATAGTTGCGCATTACCCCCGCCCCCTCGTTTCCGCGTCACATAGCGGACTCCCCCTTTCTCCTCCACCCGACTCTCCTGATTGGTCGGACACGCGTTCACGAGTTTGAACGGCGAAAATCTTCAGCATGTTGGAGGCGGGCTTTGGAGGCTGACGCGGGTTCACGTGCACGGAAAACGCTCTCCAGCACGCTCAACACGCACGCGACGTGACGCCAGACGCCAGGAGGCGCCTGGAGGTGCGTCCCCCATTGACTTTGCATGTAAACCGGACACTCCTGCAGTAGAAAACGCATTCGGTCTGGATTCACCATAAAACTTTGCCTGCTGCTAAAACAGCCAATCAGTGATTCAGTGGGCGTTGTGAAGCAGCCACTTGGAATTGCCAACTGAGATTGATTAATGTTACACTTGGAGCAGGGTTGAGAGTGAAAATGAAAATGTAAATTGTTCTTAGTTTCCTCTGCAGTTCTGCTACACAATGAGCAGTCTTGAAGAAGAAAATGAAAATGATTTATTTTTCATTTTATTTATGAGACAAAAAAGGCAGCTTGACTTTGAAATGAAAAAGCTTTTTTGCTAATACATTTTAATTTTCAAATTTGACATTTCAAAATGAATTTTGGTCACTTTTTACTGGGACATGTTTTGAAAATTAAATGTTAAACGTTATTTTATTTATCTTTTTAATTAATTTACACAATGAGCAGTCTTGATTTAGAAAATGAAAATTATTTAATTTAAATTTTATTTATGAGACAAAAAAGGCAGCTTGACTTTGAAATGAAAAAGCATTTCTGCTATTTCATTTTAATTTTCAAAATTGACATTTCAAAATGAATTTTGGTCCCTTTTTACTTGGACATATTTTGAAAATTAAATGTTAAACGTTATTTTATTTATCATTTTAATTAATTTACAAATTGAGCAGTCTCGAAGAAGAAAATGAAAATGCAGTTTGGATTATCCATTTTAAATTTTATTTATGAGTCAAAATGTGCTGCTTTATTTGGAAACTAAAAAGCATTTCCATTAATCCATTTTAATCCATTAATCCAAAGACTCTACTTCCTCAGACGGCTGAGACGTGCTGGTCTGAGAAGCTCAGTCCTCACCTCGTTCTACAGGTGTGCAGTGGAGAGCGTCCTGTGCTCCAGCATCAACGTGTGGCATGGAGGCTGCACAGTTGCAGAGAGGAAAGCTCTACAGAGAGTGGTGAAGGCTGCACAGAAGTCTGTGGGAGTCAGTCTCCCCACCATCACAGACATTTACACCTCCAGATGCAGAAAAAGAGCCACCTGCATCATGAAAGACCTCACTCACCCAGCACACTCACTCTTTGCACCACTCCCCTCGGGACGGAGGTTGAGGAGCATCAAATGTAGAACCACTAGACTGAGGAACAGCTTCTACCCTGAGGCTGTCAGACTCATGAATAAATAAATAATAAGAATAAACACTGCAAAATGTCACATCATGTTGATACTGATCTGTTTCTTGTTGCTGCGTTCATCTGTGACCATCTGCTCATAATGACTCATGTTCGTGCTGCTGTTTATAATGATGTTTTTCTACTACATTAGGGCTTAGTGTATTACTAGCTGATGTCTCTCTTAGTTAATCCTAGATGTTATTATTGTTTTTCTCTTGCATTTGTTGTTGGATGTAACTGGGACCCTGTGTACATAATCTCGTTTTCAACACATGTACTACATGCGGTGCAAATGAAAAATTCTCTCTGACTCTGACTCTTAATTTGAAATATGAGACACAATGGCTTCCATAAGAGGCAGGTGTTCAAAGACAGATCAGTAAAAAAAATGAATCAGAGAAATTAATCATTCCTGCAGGAACAGAGGAAGCTGAAACACCACAAGCTTCAGGGTCAGCTGGACGCCTTGTCACAAGTTCTGGAAGTTATAGTTCATTTAAAGACAACATAATTTGTTGTAAGTTACATTTATGCTCAACAGATCTTAACTGACATGATTTTTTTACTATTCATAAAATTGCTCAAATATATATATTTTATCATTTAAATAATATGTTCGTTTTTGCAAACAAAATGATAAATCACTTTAATTTTGCTTTAAAAGTGATTTTGAACTTCAAGCCGTGTTTAATCATGGGAAATCCGATTACACACGAACGCACCATCTGTGACGTAGTGAGAGGCAGAGGGCTCTGGTCTCTTTAATAGCGGACAATTTAAAACCAGACGAATTTAGCAATCTATGTGAAGATTTGAGCTATTTGTCTTCATTTTGGGAAGCAGAAAATAGTTTGGGTGATGGAACAAGAAACAACAGGATCTAATTTAGGTCTGATGCTGTATCAGACTTATCTTCATGTCGAGCTGCTCACACCCGCACACTGTGACAAGCCCAGAGCTCTGCCCGGTGTTACGTCACAGATGGTGCGTTCGTGTGTAATGGGATTTCCCAAGATTAAACACGGCTTGAAGTTCAAAATCACTTTTAAAGCAAAATTAAAGTGATTTATCATTTTGTTTGCAAAAACGAACATATTTAAATGATAAAAGAAATATATTTTGAGCAATTTTATGAAAATTAAAAAATCCTGTCAGTGGAGCTTTAAGCTTCATTTTATTTAGTTGTTTTGGAAAATTACACCTTCACTTTAGTTTTAGTGATGATTTTTGTTTATCTATATTTTGTGCAGATTTTTTAAATCTAAATAACAAGGATCATTTTGGAAGAAAAAAAATTATACTTAGAGACTGAATACTTTACTAAATAAAGTAATTTCAGTAAAATTACCCCTTGTTGTTTTTTAAATTTTTATATAATACTGCAAAGCAACATGTTAAGTTAATTTAGTCAAATAAACAACTAGGATTTATTTTTTTCTTTTGGGTTATATCACAAAATTTATCGTCATTGTCACAATGCTCTGAAATACCACAATATAATATTTGAGCGGTATCGCCCACCCCTAGTTGATATTACTACTTGAACAGCACATGCGCAAAGGGAACATGCAGTGCTTTCAGCACCGCCCTCTGGCAGTCCGCCGGGATTCATAAAACCGTAGTTACATACGTAACTTTCGTTTTGAACAGTGTTAAAGGTAAGGTACGAGTAAACTGGTACAGACCTACTGTTTTCAAACACATAGGACAAGATTTAAAGAAAGAGCAAATAAACTAAAGTTGGCACACAAGGGAAGTCCGGCACAGGCAGGACACATACCAAAGCCCACGCATGGACAGATGGGTATCTGGGACAGCAGGACCGGACCTCCTTTGCTTGTTACTTTCTCTGCCAGGCAGCAGAGTCCCACCAGACTGGCATTGGCAGCGTAGAACATGTGAGAGGGTGTCACATCACAGTGGATCACGCCTAAAGCCACAGCTGTGTTAGGAACCTGTGTTCAACAGAGAGCCACACACAGCACATGATTCGCCCATCCACAAACTATCATACAGCGATCTATAGCAATGGACAAGCAAAGACCTTGTATGACCTTTGACCTTGATTTGGGGCTTTGACTTTGGAGATGGGGGATAAGTGTACAGGACACCGTCTAGTGATGATACACATGTATGGAGTTTTGTTAAATTATCTGGAGTGGATCAGAAATTATGGGTGGAACAGAGAAAGTTTACAAATGCACCAATGGAGGTTATACTATAATACTGCCTTTCAACAGGAATATATTTACTGTAAAATACTACTGTAGTTTTCTGAAAATGTTCAGAAAAAAATATGAAGTCAACATTTCTGCAAAACAAGCAGTGCATAGGTACACAACTTAAAAATGTTGTTACAATAAACATCCATCCATCCATCCATCTTCTTCCGCTTATCCGGGGTCGGGTCGCGGGGGTAGCAGCCTAAGTAGGGAGGCCCAGACTTCCCTCTCCCCAGCCACTTGGAGCAGTTCCTCCGGGGGAATCCCAAGGCGTTCCCAGGCCAGCCGAGAAACATAGTCCCTCCAGCGCGTCCTGGGTCTTCCTCTGGGTCTCCTCCCGGTGGGACGTGCCCGGAACACCTCACCAGGGAGGCGTCCAGGAGGCATCCTAACCAGATGCCCGAGCCACCTCAACTGGCTCCTCTCGATGTGGAGAAGCAGCGGCTCTACTCCGAGTCCCTCCCGGATGACTGAGCTTCTCACCCTATCTCTAAGGGAGAGTCCAGCCACCCTGCGGAGAAAACTCATTTCAGCCGCTTGTATCCGAGATCTTGTTCTTTCGGTCATAACCCAAAGCTCATGACCATAGATGAGGGTGGGAACGTAGATCGATCGGTAAATTGAGAGCTTTGCCTTTTGACTCAGCTCTCTCTTCACCACGACAGACCGGTACAGCGCCCGCTTCACTGCGGACGCTGCACCTATCCGCCTATCGATCTCACGCTCCAGTTTTCCCTCATTCGTGAACAAGATCCCGAGATACTTAAACTCCTCCACTTGGGGCAGGACCTCCTCCCCGACCCGGAGAGGGCATGCTACCCTTTTCCGGCTCAAGACCATGGCCTCGGATTTGGAGGAACTGATCCTCATCCCGGCCGCATCACACTCGGCTGCAAACCGCTCCAGTGAAAGTTGTAAATCACGAACTGATGAAGCCAGTAGGACCACATCATCTGCAAAAAACAGAGAAGCGATTCTAAGGTCACCAAAACGGATCCTCTCAACACCTTGGCTGCGCCTAGAAATTCTGTCCATAAAAGTTATGAACAGAATCGGTGACAAAGGGCAACCTTGGCGGAGTCCAACTCTCACCGGAAACGAGCCTGACTTACTGCCGGCAATGCGGACCAAGCTCTGACACCGGTCGTACAGGGACCTAACAGCCCTTATCAAAGGGCCTGGTACCCCATACTCCCGGAGTACCCCCCACAGAACCCCCCGAGGGACGCGGTCGAATGCCTTCTCCAAGTCCACAAAACACATGTAAACTGGTTGGGCAAACTCCCACGCACCCTCCAGGACCCTGCTGAGGGTGTAGAGCTGGTCCAGTGTTCCACGACCAGGACGAAAACCACACTGCTCCTCCTGAATCCGAGGTTCGACTATCCGACGGACCCTCCTCTCCAGAACCCCTGAATAGACCTTACCAGGGAGGCTTAAGAGTGTGATCCCCCTATAGTTGGAACACACCCTACGGTCCCCCTTTTTAAATAGGGGAACCACCACCCCAGTCTGCCAATCCAAGGGAACTGCCCCCGATGTCCACGCGATATTGCAGAGTCGCGTAAGCCAACACAACCCTACAACATCCAGAGCCCTAAGGAACTCCGGGCGAATCTCATCCACCCCCGGAGCCTTGCCACCGCAGAGCTTTTTAACCACCTCGGCGACCTCAGCACCAGAGATCGGAGAACCCGACCCAAAGTCCCCAGGCTCTGCTTCCTCAGTGGAAGACGTGCCAGTAGGATTGAGGAGGTCTTCGAAGTATTCCGCCCACCGACTCACAACATCCCGAGTTGAGGTCAGCAGCACGCCACCTCCACCATAAATGGTGTTGGTCTCGTACCTCTTTCCCCCCCTGAGACGCCGGATGGTGGACCAGAATCGCCTCGAAGCCGTACGGAAGTCATTCTCCATGGCCTCTCCGAACTCCTCCCACGCCCGAGTTTTTGCCTCAGCAACCACCCGAGCCGCATGCCGCTTGGACTGCCGGTACCTATCAGCTGCTTCCGGGGTCCCACAAGCCAAAAAGGCCCAATAGGACTCCTTCTTCAGCCTGACAGCATCCCTCACTGCCGGTGTCCACCACCGGGTTCGAGGGTTGCCACCTCGACAGGCACCAACAACCTTGCGGCCACAGCTCCGATAAGCTGCCTCGACAATAGAGGCGCGGAACACGGCCCACTCGGACTCCATGTCCCCCGCCTCCCTCGGAACGTGTTCAAAGCTCTCCCGGAGGTGGGAGTTAAAGCTCCGTCTTACGGGAGACTCTGCCAGACGTTCCCAGCAGACCCTCACGATACGTTTGGGTCTGCCAGGTCTGACCGGCATCCTCCCCCACCATCGGAGCCAACTCACCACCAGGTAGTGGTCAGTAGACAGCTCCGCCCCTCTCCTCACCCGAGTGTCCAAGACATGCGGCCGCAGATCAGATGAGACGACAACAAAGTCGATCATCGAACTGCGACCTAGGGTGTCCTGGTGCCAAGAGCACATATGGACACCCTTATGCTTAAACATGGTGTTCGTTATGGACAATCCATGACGAGCACAGAAGTCCAATAACAGAACACCACTCTGGTTCAGATCAGGGGGGCCGTTCCTCCCAACCACACCCCTCCAGGTCTCACTGTCATTGCCCACGTGAGCGTTGAAGTCCCCCAGTAGAACAAGGGAGTCCCCAGGAGGCGCACTCTCCAATACCCCCTCCAAGGACTCCAAAAAGGGTTAATCACATGATAAATGAAAATTATCGACCTCATTTTCATTTATCGGCTATCATTTCTTCGTGTCTCTCTTTCTACTGAAGACACTGGACAAATGTCTCAACTCCAGTGATCTTCACTGACCCCTCCCTTCATCTTTTCTCTTTAAAGGGGACCACACATGCAAAATTCACTTTTTAATGTTTTTTTTACTCAACTTTGGGTATTTACTTCATAAAAAAACAGTCCTAGTGCCAAAAAAATGCACCCAGTGGTTTATTTACTCTAAGTAGATTTATTTGTCTGTGATAGAAACGTTTCGTTCTCACTTCCTGCGGTTTGTGACGTCACAAACCGCAGGACAACCCACCTCGCACCTTTAGTCCAGCCCCTCACCTAGCAACCCCTGGTGCGGCTCAACCCACTTCAGTATAAAAGACGTCACGGTTGCCGAGCAGTTTAGGAGCTGACCCGGCGGTCATTTATTTATTTATTCATTTATTTAGCCCCCGGGGGGCTAGGGGCTTGCCCTGCTCCAGCCACGCAGCACATCTTGAGTAAAACCAGAATGTTTTATTACCTTGTTTGAACTCTGTCTCGTTGAAACTGTGCACACACACACTCTCGCGGGGCGACAGTCTGAAACGTACAAGCACCACTGATCGATATACTTTTCAGATTAGCAATTTATTTATTTTAAGAATACTTTTCACTTCATCAAAATCTAATCAAAACTCCAGCGTTCTAAAAGTAGGTGGTTGTATTTGTTTCTTATACGATGAAGGACTGCTTTTGCTCAACTGCCAGGTGGGTCTGGGAGATAAAGAGCTGGTTTGGCACCCAAAGGACCGGGGTTCGTTTCCCGGCCACGGCATCTTTTTTTTTTTTAAGCCTTTTGTTTCGGAGAGATCGGGGTGAGACTAGATATATACATCTACATAATAATACTTTATAATTGTTATTTTTACGTTTTAGTTCAATTTTTAGTGTATTAGCGATCGCTCCCAACGCGCATCCGGCAGAAATAAAACGAGCAGACCGCCGGCGAAGGGACCATCTACGGTTGGGGGCTGCTGGGAGCTGCTGGCTTTTGAGGACTGTGTGGTCCGGTCAGAGGTTGCCTCATACGGATAAATTAACTGGAAACACTCTGTGAACTTTGTGCGTGTCTGGATTGGATGTGTAGCCGCGGATCGAAGCGCCGCATGCAACTAGCGGAGCTACGCGGGCTGTTTGTTGCCGAAGGAGGAGGAACGAGCTATTTTTAGCCTCGGATTCGGGAGGGCTAATGATAAAAGGAGCAGCTCATTGCGGCGCGCACAGACAGCTTTCGGTAAGTTATCTTCAGCTAGCACTAACAGTAAGTCAAATGAGTAATAAAAAAAAGAGCTAATTTTAAAACAACAACAGATTTGAGATACTGGCTGTTACAGAGGGCTTTTGACGGGCGTGGACTTCAGAGCTCATTATCATAAACAGGTCGTTTAGAACGGAAGTTAGAAATGTCAGAATTAAAAAGGGTATCATTTATTACCTAAGAATTATTTTGTGTATTAAATTGAATGAACAGGGTCTGGATAGCACACAGACATACCATAAAAATTTATAAAACCCATCTGAGGTCCCCTTTAAAATCTGTTTTAACCATCCAAAAACGTGTTTTTGAATGGTTAAGCAGCTAAGCTGAGAAGCTAAGCCAACAGGCTGACCGCGGGGGAAAACCTCCGTCTTGTCGAAGCTCAAAAATTCACAGTTGAAACTCGGGCCTTCAACTAAAAAGTTGTGTTTCTCTACAAAAAGAAGCTGAGAACTTGTTTATTGATTTTTTTTTTCAATTGAAAGCTTTGTGTGAAAAATGCTATGCTAAAGAACTCGAACCAAACCGAGCGTCCGCTAGTTTGAGAACTGAAAAACAGGAAGGAGAGACAGCCCATGTCACGTCAAGGGCCTCTCTCATTTTTCTTAGGAGACACTGCTCACTGCCTCACTATCCATCCTTCGGTCCAAACAGTCTTTTACTGCCCCCCCAGTGGTCAAAAAAGGTACTACACACAAAATTAACCAAAATCTCTTCTTAAGTTTGACAATAATTACTAATTATTGTCAAATTTTAAACAATGTTATAGTTTATTGCAATCATTTCTGAGAATTAATCGCCCAGCAAAATCTACCATTGTACAGGCCTAGTGAAGATTATCAGTAAATATGCTGGTGAAGATTCTCAGTCGTCCAGGACATGATAAAATCAAAAAAGGCGTTCAATACAGGATCAACTGGACTTTATTTGTTGCAGAAAACGTTTCGACTTCTGTCCAGAAGTCTTTTTTAATCTTTCAATTTATTCAATTTCAATTTATTCGATCTTTCAATTTACATGTATGTGTTACAAACCCCCAGGTGTGATGTGTTGTTTTGTTTTGTCAATTTAAATAGAATGGGCATGTTAGGTATTTTGTGGTGTTATTTCAGTTTCCAATTTCATATGTTGGTGCATGGCTTGTATAAAACTTCTCGTTCTAACAGCTTTCATTCATTCAGAATTGAAAAAGACTTCTGGACAGAAGTCGAAACGTTTTCTGCAACAAATAAAGTCCAGTTGATCCTGTATTGAACGCCTTTTTTGATATTATCAGTAAAGTCGTTTGGCTCATCAGCCCCAACACCACAATGTTTTATGAAATCTACTGAAAAACTAGAATAACTGAGCCTGTGTTCATCATCTACCTGGTATGGGGTGAGGCTGTGTAGAGGTTGGACTGGTTCAGGGTCAGGAGACTGCAGCTGACTCAGGTAGGCCAGCAAAGACAACTCTCGTTGTTCATTGCTGCGCTGATGCTTCCTGTTAAATGCATTCACAGATAAAGGTCAGTGTGGAAGAATGAACAGACGTCAGCCTGAGTCTACACACCGTCTACGGTTAACTCACGCAGTCCCTTGGCGAGCTACACCCTCAAACTCTGACTGTACAAGGAGGTGAGAGAAGGTTCTGGGGGGGCAGTGGCTCTCTGTGAACTCATCCAGAGCAGTCTGAGCAGGCGGGTGTGTCTGATAGCCGTGTGCCGTCCTCAAGAGCTCTGGATTGAGGGCGGGACACTGGATGATGCCACTGTGACTGAGCTGGACCACATGTGTGACGGGGAGGAAGCGGATGATGTCCACCAATAGCTGGAATCCAAATCCTGCAGACACCAAGAACACACGCATTTCAGTAAAATATGAACTTCTTCGTATCGTTTTGCTGTTGTCACAGAGGGGAGATGCAGCTGACCTTTGACCCAGCCCATTGTGTTTATGATAATGGGCATCTCTCTGCTCTGAGACCGTCGACGCCACAAAGACTTCAGAGACTCCAGGTAGCGGTCCAAGTCTGGCTCGCACGAGGACTGACCATAGTAGATCATGTGCTCTGGAGTGTGCTGGTGTGTGAACGGAGGACCTGAAAAAGCAGCTCGGTGTGAACAGACGGCACAGGATGGGACATTTTATACGTGCAGAGCAGAGAAGCTGATACCACTCCTGTAATCAACACGCACACCTCACCCTGATAGATTCAGATGGTATGAAGATGTGACATGTTTACGTGCGGAGATGTAAAAGTTCAAGTGTTTTTGTAATGGAAAAACAAACCATCAGTTAACAGTTTCCGCTCTAAAAACTACTGTTTACCTGTGAGTTTAACAACATATAGTATATTTCAGTGTTTAGGCGGGCGAGATGGTGCAGAGGTAGTGCAGCCGACCTGGGAGCAAAAGGTTGCAGGTTCAAGTCCCAGCCATTCCCACGTCATGGTGCCTGGTGCAAGATACCCAATCCCTAACTGCTCCCCAGGTGCCCATTGCTCCACCTGGGTGTATCCCAGGTGTGATGGGTTAAATTCAGAGAACTAATGTCATCATTGTATGTTCCCATAGCACTTTTTTAATTTATCTTTATAAATCTAAGCTCTATGTTACTTTATAGTTGAAGCTAATGCGTATGTTGAGTCTGGATGAGATCTGGTGCTTTTCTCCAACACTCTAAGACGTAAACCAGACAAGTTCAGACTAGTTTATAATTTGCATTTTGCTTTGGAGAAGCCAAACTTTTTATTTCACTTTTAAAATGGTACTGCTTGGTAGTAATACCGTAAATTACACCTCCAGATGGAGGGAGGGCCACCTGCATCATGAAGGACCCCACTCACCCAGCACACACACACTTTTTGTCCCGCTCCCCTCAGGCAGGAGGTTGAGGAGCATGAAGTGTAGAACAACTAGACTGAGGAACAGCTTCTACCCTGAGGCTGTTAAGGCTCCAGTATAGCTGTGCGTTGGGCAGCACGACGCTCGACGCGTGCTGCGCGCAGGCAGTTCACAGTATAGCTCAGCGTGATGCTCCAAATTCTTGACATAATTTGAGCAGCAGCAGGGCAGAGCGTTTACCTTCGGGACAAATTGAGGTCGCTGATTGGTCATTTGCTGACACGCCTACTGAATTGATTGACAGGTCGGGTGGGGAACGGCTGCGCAGCGGTTTTCTGTGTTTATATGTTAATAAAAAGTTCTAAAAAATAAA
This sequence comes from Garcialebias charrua, assembly GCA_038048925.1. Lineage (NCBI taxonomy): Eukaryota > Metazoa > Chordata > Actinopteri > Cyprinodontiformes > Rivulidae > Garcialebias > Garcialebias charrua. The sequence continues at coordinate 16,140 of JBBPBX010020422.1, read as the reverse complement.
ATAAAAACAGGGAGCGCTGGTCCAGCACAGCAGAACACCAGGGAATATTTAGAACCTCCCGCAGCCACGTTGAACATGAGTTTAATTCGCTCGTGACAGATTAATTCATTTCCTCATCAAGGAGGAAGCGATCACTTGACTTTTGGCAAAAAAAACAAAAGAAAAGTCCAGATCAGGGATGAAGAGGAATTTAATACATTTGTGTCTCATACAAAACAGTCCGGCGCCATGCAGTTTATTGTGAGACAACGTGCGCGTAAGCGGTCGTAAAATTTGAGCTTGGCACGTTCACGCCCACGTTCAAAGGCTTGTGCCGCGGCGCTCGCACGGCGTGGCGTTCGGCCCAACGCAGAGCTGTACTGGGGGCTTTAGACGGAAAAAAAAACATGTTGCTGGCTGCTGATCTGTTCATGTTGCTGCTGATCTGTTTGTGCTGCTGATCTGTTTCATGTTGCTGCTGATCTGTTTCATGTTGCTGCTGATCTGTTTCATGTTGCTGCTGATCTGTTTCATGTTGCTGCTGATCTGTTTCATGTTGCTGCTGATCTGTTTCATGTTGCTGCTGATCTGTTTCATGTTGCTGCTGATCTGTTTCATGTTGCTGCTGATCTGTTTCATGTTGCTGCTGATCTGTTTCATGTTGCTGCTGATCTGTTTCATGTTGCTGCTGATCTGTTTCATGTTGCTGCTGATCTGTTTCATGTTGCTGCTGATCTGTTTCATGTTGCTGCTGATCTGTTTCATGTTGCTGCTGATCTGTTTCATGTTGCTGCTGATCTGTTTCATGTTGCTGCTGATCTGTTTCATGTTGCTGCTGATCTGTTTCATGTTGCTGCTGATCTGTTTCATGTTGCTGCTGATCTGTTTCATGTTGCTGCTGATCTGTTTCATGTTGCTGCTGATCTGTTTCATGTTGCTGCTGATCTGTTTCATGTTGCTGCTGATCTGTTTCATGTTGCTGCTGATCTGTTTCATGTTGCTGCTGATCTGTTTCATGTTGCTGCTGATCTGTTTCATGTTGCTGCTGATCTGTTTCATGTTGCTGCTGATCTGTTTCATGTTGCTGCTGATCTGTTTCATGTTGCTGCTGATCTGTTTCATGTTGCTGCTGATCTGTTTCATGTTGCTGCTGATCTGTTTCATGTTGCTGCTGATCTGTTTCATGTTGCTGCTGATCTGTTTCATGTTGCTGCTGATCTGTTTCATGTTGCTGCTGATCTGTTTCATGTTGCTGCTGATCTGTTTCATGTTGCTGCTGATCTGTTTCATGTTGCTGCTGATCTGTTTCATGTTGCTGCTGATCTGTTTCATGTTGCTGCTGATCTGTTTCATGTTGCTGCTGATCTGTTTCATGTTGCTGCTGATCTGTTTCATGTTGCTGCTGATCTGTTTCATGTTGCTGCTGATCTGTTTCATGTTGCTGCTGATCTGTTTCATGTTGCTGCTGATCTGTTTCATGTTGCTGCTGATCTGTTTCATGTTGCTGCTGATCTGTTTCATGTTGCTGCTGATCTGTTTCATGTTGCTGCTGATCTGTTTCATGTTGCTGCTGATCTGTTTCATGTTGCTGCTGATCTGTTTCATGTTGCTGCTGATCTGTTTCATGTTGCTGCTGATCTGTTTCATGTTGCTGCTGATCTGTTTCATGTTGCTGCTGATCTGTTTCATGTTGCTGCTGATCTGTTTCATGTTGCTGCTGATCTGTTTCATGTTGCTGCTGATCTGTTTCATGTTGCTGCTGATCTGTTTCATGTTGCTGCTGATCTGTTTCATGTTGCTGCTGATCTGTTTCATGTTGCTGCTGATCTGTTTCATGTTGCTGCTGATCTGTTTCATGTTGCTGCTGATCTGTTTCATGTTGCTGCTGATCTGTTTCATGTTGCTGCTGATCTGTTTCATGTTGCTGCTGATCTGTTTCATGTTGCTGCTGATCTGTTTCATGTTGCTGCTGATCTGTTTCATGTTGCTGCTGATCTGTTTCATGTTGCTGCTGATCTGTTTCATGTTGCTGCTGATCTGTTTCATGTTGCTGCTGATCTGTTCATGTTGCTGCTGATCTGTTCATGTTGCTGTGTTCATTTGCTGTGCTCATCTGTTCACTCAGACTCATGTTTGTGCTACTGGTCAAAGTAATGTTTTTGTACACTTGTGCTTTGTGTATTTTTAGTTAACATTTTTCTTAGTTCATATCTTAGATCTTATTACTGTTTTTCTATTACATTTTATACTTTTGTTGGATCTAACTGGGACCCTGTGTACAGTTTCATTCCACCACAAAGAACCTTGAATCTTTGAATATGAATAGTAGTATTGATAGCATAATAATAATAATAATAATAATGAATTTAATTTATAACGTACTTTTCATTAATAAAAATCTCAAAGTGCTAACACCGGGCGGTAGTACACCTAGTATCAATATTTTATCAGGCTTTCAGGGGGTTCTTCGAACTTTGGCTGCTTTTGTACTCACTTTCAGTCTGATCTGTCCATCTGACTGTTTTCAGAGGAAAAGGTATTTAGCCCAAATGGTTTATCAGAATTGGGCCAGCATGTAAATTACAACTTGGCAAAAATATACTGGTAATTTCCAGGCACATCAAAATGGTACAGGAAGAAAATCAATGTGTGTGTCCAAAGTCCTAATCATTAAAAGCCGGTGTTACAGTTCAACGTGTTTTGTGTCCGTCAGTGACGTCATCTGGTAGAGTAAGTTGTTGCTGTTAAATATTGTTGGAAAACAGGAAGATGCTGCACTGCTGCTCGCTCCAACGCTGTAATGCTAACTTAGCAGGAAATGACAACATCAGTCAGGGGCTTTTGGATAGTTTCAGTTCAACAGGAACTGCTGAGTGCAGGGCAGAAGTCCCACCCTGCATCATTATCCACTGAAATTAAAATACTCAACTTACAATGTTTATTTTGCATTTACCGAGTTGATTAGTTTGTTAATTTGGTAGTTAACAGAGGTTAAAGAGAACAACATTATAATGCATGATGAGTAAGGGATCCACGATTAGTTGCAACAATAGACTTTATTTGAGAAATATTTATTTTAGATGTAAAAACAATACAGTAAAAATATTTCAGGCAGTTTAGTCA
>JBBPBX010020422.1:0-12966 GCA_038048925.1 Garcialebias charrua | reverse complement strand
TGCTGTAGCTAACAGACGTTAGCCAAGGAAGCTAACAAATAATACGACACACGTTAAACAGTTACTTTTATAGACTGAGGAAGAGGTTACAGGGAGTTGAGCCATTCTGAAGTGGGGTTCTGTGATTAACATTTAATATCTTACCTGTTGTAGATGGCTCTTTGAATGAGCTCTGTTTAGACAGACTGATGAGCTAACGGCTAATTAAAGTCCAGTCAGGACCCAAGTGGATTGAAGGCATCTTCAAAATAACTCCAATCTCAAAATTCACAGTGAGGATGTTATTTATTACATTGCTAGCAGTTTTAGAATACACGCCTTATTGTGGAAGAAATATTATTAAGTTCATGACAAAAATGATACCAGGCTGAAGCAAAACTGCTGTGGATATTTCTGTTTGCAAACAACCATAAACTGAATAACCGTGGTGCGCAGAAGTGTGTACCACGCATTATAATGAACTGCTATGAACGTTTGGAGACTGGAGCTGTTTTTAGTCGACAGAAATCCACTTTGGTCTTGGATGTGTTCAGACTAGATGTTAGCACACCAAATCCTGCTGAACTAAACCCTTTCTACACTCAGGTCTTTCAAAGAGCCATCTGCAGCAGGTGAACCATTTACCTTTCCACAGAACCTGGCCTGAATATCTCTTTAATATGTGTATTTATGTGAAAGAGCTCTAGTTATTAAAACGTTACCAAGATCACATCAGCTCTGAGGATGAGATCTTAATGAGTTTCACATTTTTCTAAAAAAATCAAAATCAAAATGACAAAAACAAACAAATTCAAGCAAATAAACAAAATCAATCCAGATGTGGATAAAACACTTACCCAAAAGTGGTTCTGTGACCGTGATCAAAGAAAGGGAACCAGCAGGGGTGAATTCTGTTTGACCCAGGTCCCCTTCCAAATAATCCACACCAGCCGTACTACAGAAACAAGAACATGCAGTTAAACCTGAGCATCAGACGAACGTTCAAACATCAGCTGGAAGGAGCTCTGAACATGTCCTCACTCATCGAGTCAAAGTGTGATGAAGACACATGTCCTCACTCAGCGAGTCAAAGTGTGATGAAGACACATGTCCTCACTCAGCGAGTCAAAGTGTGATGAAGACACTAGAAGAATCTCGCAGCTGAACTTGGTCTGGACATTTGAAATCCCTTTTTGGGCAAATAAAAGTGGAGTCATGAGAACTCACTGATTCAGTAACGTATTGATGAGGATGCGGATAAACGTCGACTTGCCCACGTTCTTGGTCCCACATACGAGGATGACAGCACACCCATCTATGTCTCCTGTGAACAACAGACATGTTTTATTCTCATGGCATGAACACACCAAGCTGCAGGCTGCACAAGGATTTACAAGTGGATGCATCTTCACTTTAATTCTAAGTAATGAACCTCCACAGAGCATTTCAGATTTATGAAGACATATAAAGAAAATACATGTTTTAAATAATTCCAACTTATATACATATAAAACATAAAATATATAAAAGTGATGCATGAATTCACTCTGAATCCTGAACAATGACCTTTACATGCTGCGTAAGATCTACCTGTGAGAGATCTGATCTCAGAATATAACACCACAGGAAAACATGCAGCTTGGAGGAGGGTTAAAAAATATCCCAAACCGTAATCACCCCAAAGAGCTCCATTAAATCTGATAGAAAATGGGAAGAGGATGACATCACATCATGCCTGATACTAGAAGGACGTCTACAAAAACACCGTTCTCAGAAAGAATAAAAGCCAAAGATAACCAGATGGAGCAGAGCAGCTCCTCTACAGAGGTGGGAGGATCTGTGGAGGAGCATACGCTGCACAGCTGGCCTCATGGAAGATGAGCAGGAGACAGACGATATACAAGGATCAGGACTAGTGGTGCACCGATCACAGTTTTCTGGCTCATCACCGATTTCTAAAAAGTCTGACCTGCCGATTCAGGTTTAGTTCATTTAGGGGGAGTGGTGGCGCAGAGGTTAGAGATGGTGGGCCTGTGATCGGAAGATCGCCGGTTCAAGCCCCGGTACAGACAACATCAAAACGTGGGTGGAAAAGGTGAAACACCTACACCTGCCTCCACCCTGTTATTGCTAGTTATTTCAGTGTGCCATTTTGAATTATGTTCATACAGAGCAATCCCTTCAAACAGTTCGGTCAGTGATCCCTGTCGGCTGATACTTTGTCTACTTGAAGTTGAAGCACTGCTCGTTGATATTCCAGCCATGTAACTATTGTTAATTACTTTGTGGTGTTTTTAAGAGTTGATAAAGATTTGTGGTGTTACCTCAAGAGGTATCAACAGCAGCAAGGCAGGTTCTGCACAATGCATGTCGTTGTGCAGCGTCTTCTTTATTATAGACAAAATAATTCAAACAGATGTGCTGCCCCTCTTTGGTACCTAACATTCAGAAGTATCAACTTCTGTCGAGCCTGACACCATTCATTGTACAACAAGTTAAAACGCAGTGATGCTTCTTCAAACCGACTGAGAATCTCTGGTCTGATGAGACCAGACACAAACAGCCGTCCAACAGGAGCTGCAGCAGTTTTGGATCAAACCTCCAGCGATCAAATGTGTGAAGCTCGTGAAGACGAGCCTGGAGACCTGCAGCCGTAACTGCTGCCAGAGGTGACTCTACAAATGGAGGACGTTAGGGGGGTGACTCTGCATGCTCAGGTGTTCTGATTGTGTGTTCTTGTTCACTTCACAGTAAAAACATATTTAGCATCTTCAAAGTAGGAGATTTGTTGTGTGAATTAAATTCACACCCAGTTGAACAGAAAGGACGCAGTGGGTGAACCAGCTCACTCATGTGGGTGGTAGAGCGCTGGAGTCTTGGATGGGAAACAGAATGTAGGTGCTCACCTTTACAAGCGTTGACCACGGTGGTCAGGGCATCTTTACAGCTCCTGGACTTTTTCAGGCCCTCCACGATGCTGGTCAGAGGAATCATGCCCAAACCGTTCAGCGGGGTGTCGAGAACAGCTGACATGAGTTCACTCTACAAACACACAGGAGGGAAGCACAAGAGTCACCACTGAGCTCTTCAAATGGTTGCAGTGTTAACCAACTGATGGACGGCACGTTCAAACACTGACAAGAAGCTCTCAAGAAGCTGAAACGTGTTTTATTAAACAGCAGCCAGCTTACCCCCGTGGGGCTGAACAACCCACTGAGATTTGTAAAAGTCGACAGAAAGCGGGTCAGGGACGTCTCCATGGGCTCCAGCAGGACGATGGATGATGTTGAGGTTATCTTTTTGAGCAATTTCTTCCGAGATGCTGCAATAAAAACCAGTTCAATTGGTTAGATGACCAGTAACAAGAGGACAGTGACGAGTCGTGTTCAAATTCAGTCCTGGAAAACAAAAAAGCACGATGTTATAACTCTTGAGTTTTACGTGTTGTGACATCATTTGATCCTATCAGGTCTTAAAATTACCATATTTTCCGGACTATACGTTGCTCCAGAGTATTAGCTTGCATCTGTCAAAAAGTGCCTCATGAAGAGGAAAAAATAAATAAAGTCGCATTTATTTAGACGTATTTCACAAAATGCAAGGACAGACATTTAATCTGCATCAATAATAACACACTTGTCTGGGATCCTGAAAAGGCTTAATTAACATAACACGCCAATGAGTGCAACAAAACATGTTACTGGTAAATTCACCAATCTCATTCCACATCACTTTTGGGGACATTTTACTTGTGTTAAGTTTTTCTCAGTTGACTCTAAGTGAATGTTTTTGTTCTGGGGGTAGAGGAACAGCATATACTGTAGTTGTCAAAAGCCTAGAGATGTCTGCAAATGGTAATGTTTGCTCCTTGGTTCATGTCTGTATGAACATTTAACACGTCGGTCAAAAACTGCATCATGAATAGGAAAAAAAAAGTACAGTATATACCGGTAAGTCACTTCGGACTTTACATCACAGGACTGACCAAGCTATGAAAATAGGTACAACTTATAGTCAGGAAAAAATGGTAGGTCATTGCAACTTTGGATGAACTGCAACATGCCGGTCCAAAACTGAAAGTCAGACTAGGCCTGTCGCGATAAACGATAAATCAATTAATCGCATGATAAATGAAAATGATTGACCTCATTTTAATTTATAGGCTCTTTTGTTTCTTCGTCTTTCTCCTTCTGTTAACACTAGATGACAAAAGGATCAACTCCAGTGTTCTTCACTGACCCCTCCCCTTCTCTTTAAAATCTATTTTAACCATACAAAAATCACGTATTTGGATCATTAAAAGCAGCTAAGCTACGAGCTAAGCTAAAAGGCCGACCTCGGAAAAAAGAAAAAAAAAACTCCATCTTGTCGAAGCTCTAAAATTCACGGTTGAAACGTGTACCTTTGTGTAAAATGTTTTTCTCTACAAAAAGAAGCTGAGAACTTGTTTACTGATTTTTTTATTAAAGCTTTGTGTGAAAAATGCTAAAGAACTCAAACCACACTGAGCGTCTGCCATTTTGAGAACCGAAGAGAGACAACCCATGTTGCCTCCCTGCCATTTTTCTTAAAGACACACGCTGCTCGCTCCCTCACTATCCATCCTTCGGTTCAGTCTTGTACTGCCATCCAGTGGTCAAAAAAAGATACTACATGCAAAAATTAACATTTCTTCTTAAATTTGACAATTACTAAATTATTGTCAAATTTCAAACAATATTATCGTTTATCACAATAATTTCTGAGACAATTAATCGCCCAGCAAAATTGATCATGACAGGCCTAAATCTGACAAGAAGATATGATAGAGCTGCAGCCATTTAAGTCAAAACGTGTAAACATTATGTGCAAGCTCATGCAAGATGTCACCAGATGTGTTGGCTCTTGAATGATGTTTTGGGATGACTCTCTGTTACTACCACGGAATCTTAGCTCAATATTTCTCAATATACATTAACTCATATGCTGCTGTGCCTTTCTTTGCAAATGTCAATGCTAGAACCTTCAGTTTATTTTATAGATATACTTTTTATATTTTTTTATACTACTATGCAAAAACTCAGGACAGTATTACACTTTTATTATTTAATTTTATGCTTATGTTCATTAAATGTTTAGTGTTTTAGTTTTAGTTTTAGTGTTGGTGTAAATTTTCATACTTTTATACTACTATGCAAAAACTCAGGACAGTGTTACACTTTTACTATTTTATGCTTATGTTTATTAAGTGTTTTAGTGTTTAAATGTTTACTGTTGCACCGAGGGACTGAGAGAAACACAATTTCAATCCTGTGTATGTCCTGTACATATTGCAGTTCTAACAATAAAGTTGACTTTGACTTGACTTTGGAATACATATAACTTTATACATCAGGATTCCTGTTTGATACTTATTCACATCACATACTGTAAGAATTTCTAATTTTTTAAAGAGAGGTGTGGATGCCTGATGTGGATGTCTGATTTTCCTCTCAGTGTCGTCAGTCCTGCCAACTAAAGTCTTCAGACCTGCGGACCCCGTCTCTTCTCTCAGAGTGAAGCTGTGGGAAAGATTTAAACCTTGTTATATAGTTTTTGAAATATATTTATAGTATTAAATATTTGTGTCTTCTAGCTGTGGGCACTTAAGGTTAAGCCCTTTTTCTTCTAACAGAAAATCGTTTTGCTTCTTTGCACCGACTGATAAATCCAGGATTGATTTCTAAATAAATATTATTTGTTTGGAAGTCAGTAAACAAGTTAGAGCCTTCCTTTTTATTCTGATCTTTGAACTTCTCCGCAGAGATCCCAGTTCTCCGAGCTGAACCTCGAGGAGGAGATCGGGCTTTCAGAAGCTAAACTGTGGAACCGCTGCCCTTTCACATTACGACCTCTGCAACGCTTGACATTTTCAAAACCTGCTTGAAAAATTCACTTTTATTCTTCTGGCATTTACTCCAGACCAAGTCATGACATTTGATTTTTTTTATAGTTTTTTTTTTACAGTTTTATTTTATCCTTTTGTGTGAAACCGCTTCTGTTTTATTTTTAACCCTTTTTTAAGATTCACAGCTCTTTGCTCCACATTTGTTTTTAAATGTTAAGACTGGACCACAGAAACATCGACCGTCTTAAATAACCGTTGAAAAATACGATTTAATTATGTTTTGTCCATCACAAGCTCATCAACCTTTAAAAGCTCTCAGACTGACATGTACATATCACATTTACATGACTTTCTAAATTTGAACAGTTTAAGGGCATTTAGTTTATAAAATAAATATAAAACTCCTCAATTCAATTTTTTTTAAAGACTGACAAGTTTTTGTTTTTATTTTATAAGTGGCTTTTGTTCCACTTTAGGATGCCCATATGGAACTTCCAGTCTGGAGATTTGTGAAGATTTTCAAAAATTTTCAATAAAAATATAGGATTTGTCAGGATTGGTTGGATTTATTGATCACACATACAGTGAGGAAAATAAGTATTTGAACACCCTGCAACTTTGCAAGTTCTCCCACATAGAAATCATGGAGGGGTCTGAAATTTTCATCTTAGGTGCATGTCCACTGTGAGAGACAAGCTAAAAAAAAAAGAAAATTCTGGAAATCACAATGTACGATTTTTTTTTTATATATATATAATTTATTTGTGTGTTACCGCTGCAAATAAGTATTTGCACACCTGCCAATCAGCAACAATTCTGTCCCTCAAAGACCCGTTAGTCCACTTCTAAAAAGTCCACCTACTCCACTTATTCTAAATTAGAAGTACCTGTTTGAGGTTGTTAGCTGCATAAATAATAATAATCATTTCATTTAAAAGCACCTTTCAAGACACCCAAGGACACCTGTCCACCCCACACAATCAGTAATACTCCAACTACGGTACTAACATGTCCAAGACCAAAGAGCTGTCCAGAGACAAAATTGTAGACCTCCACAAGGCTGGAAAGGTCTACGGGGCAATTGCCAAGCAGCTTGGTGAAAAAAGATCAATTGTTGGAGAAATTATTAGAAAATGGAAGAAGCTAAACATGACTGTCAATCTCCCTCGGACTGGGGCTCCATGCAAGATCTCACCTCGTGGCATATCAATGATCCTAATAAAGGTGAGGAGTCAGCCCAGAACTACACGGGAGGAGCTGGACAATGACCTGAAGAGAGCTGGCACCAAGGTTACTGTGGGTAATACACTAGACGTCATAGTTTAAAATCATGCATGGCACGGAAGGTTCTCCTGCTTAAATCAGCACACGTCCAGGCCCGTCTTAAGTTTGCCCATGACCATTTGGATGATCCAGAGGAGTCATGGGAGAAAGTTCTGTGGTCAGATGAGACCAAAATAGAACTTCTTGTTCTTAATTCCACTCGCCGTGTTTGGAGGACGATGAATGATGAGTACCATCCCTACTGTGAAGCATGGGGGGTGGAAGCATCATGCTTTGAGGGTGTTTTTCTGCACATGGGACAGGACAACTGCACTGTATTAAGGAAAGGATGACCGGGGTCATGTATTGTGAGATTTTGGGGAACAACCTCCTTCCCTCAGAGCATTGAAGATGGGTCGTGGCTGGGTCTTCCAACATGACAATGACCTGAAGCACACAGCCAGGAGAACCAAGGAGTGGCTCCATAAGAAGCATAGCAAGGTTCTGGAGTGGTCTAGCCAGTCTCCAGACCTAAACCCTATAGAAAATCTTTGGAGGGAGCTCAAACTCCATGTTTCTCAGCGACAGCCCAGAAACCTGGCTGATCTAGAGAAGATCTGAGGAGGAATGGGCAAAAATCCTGCTGCTGCAGTGTGAGCACACCTGGTGATAAACTACAGGAAACATTTGATCTCTGTAATTGCAAACAAAGGCTACTGTACCAAATACAGGTGTTCAAATAATTATTTGCAGCAGTAACACACAAATATATATATTTGTAATTTCCGGATTTTTATTTTTTTAGATTACCATGTCTCTCACAGTGGACATGCAGCTAAGATGAAAATTTCAGACCCCTCCATGATTTCTAAGTGGGAGAACTTGCAAAGTCGCAGGAATACTTATTTTCCTCACTGTACATACACACACAGAAAAAAAAGACAAATCAACAAATATAAATGTGTGGCTGACTTTTACTAAAACTTGAGAATTAAAGAGTTACATTTCATCATTTGCATTGAAACACTTGAGGCTGACGCTCCACATGTGCTGATTACTGACTTATTAATGTTATAAAACGGGTCGGTGGAAACAGAATACAAATGTTCTCGCTGCTGGAGGAAGCTGGAACCACTTTATTAACACAGGTCATGGTTAATGAAGGTTTACACAACACCAGTAGTTCTCAGTAGTTGTAAGAAGAAGATACCTGATGTATGTCCAGAATGTACAGACAGAGGGACACTGGTTCACTGGGTGTGGTACTGCAGGAAAATAACCTTGTTTTGGAAAGAAGTAAAGGACGTAACAGAGGAAATCATCTCCGAACAAACAATATTAGATCCAAAGTTGTTTTTATTTGGACTGTACCCTGAAAAACATAATTATGCTAAAAATGAACACACATTTATAGATCTAAACCTACTCAGTGCAAAAGGATGTACGGTACTGTATATCGTTTTGGAAAAAGACTCATGGACCGACTGTCAACATCAATCTGACAAATGCTAACTGCTCTTCCACTAGAAAGGATTAGAGAGTCAGAGTCAGAGAGTCAGAGAGAATTTATTGTCATTTGCACCGCATGTAGTACATGTGTTGAAAACGAGATTATGTACACAGGGTCCCAGTTACATCCAACAACAAATGCAAGAGAAAAACAATAATAACATCTAGGATTAACTAAGAGAGACATCAGCTAGTAATACAATTACCATATTTTCTGGACTATAGGTCACTTTTTTTGTGCCCAATTTGCATGCCCTGCAACCTATAGAGAGGTGAGACCTGTTTATGGATTTTTCCCCATATTTTTAGACCAATTTTTGGCTCAGATATGACCGTTTTTCATTTTGGCAAAAAATGGTGCAGTACCACTTTCTAGGGGACACTTCAGAGAGTCCACCGACCGTTTCCAGCTCATGTGTCCGAAAAAAGCCTCCTCTGCTCGGACTGACTCTGTCGCTGCCCATCCTCCTGCTCTGGAGGCAACTTCTGTTAGCTGCATTTGTTAGCAAGATAAGTCAAGAACCACAGAACAGATTTTTATCAAACTTACAGAATGTAATTACTGTATGGACATTTAAAAGTGACTAGCTTTATGAGATGTTTGAGATTTTAAAAAATCGATCTTTTTAGCATCGTTGTTAGCGGTTAGCAGTGCTGGGCAGCGCTAATCCAAAAATTTGTTCCGCTATTTCTAAAGCGCTTATTAATTTATTTAGGTCCGCAATTTCAAAAGCGCTTATGTCTTAGCAAAGCTAGCGGAAGCTAATGCTAACGCGCTAACGTGCAAATGGCGAACTACTTTTTTTAATCCAGCAGATTTGACCATTTCGTGAAACGGTTAAGCTCAGAAAAACCTTGTGCTATAAAGTCAGCTAAGAAATATATTTTTCTCAGCAAAGAAATAATTGTTTTTACCGTGTTTTCTTGTAAAGTCCTTCGCTTCTGTGGCCGGTCGCCATTTTGAACAGGGCAAATGGCGAACTACTTTTTTTAATCCAGCAGATTTGACCATTTCGTGAAACGGTTAAGCTCAGAAAAACCTTGTGCTATAAAGTCAGCTAAGAAATATATTTTTTCTCAGCAAAGAAATTGTTTTTACCGTGTTTTCTTGTAAAGTCCTTCGCTTCTGTGGCCGGTCGCCATTTTGAACAGGGCAAATGAGGCGCTGACGCGTCGCGTAGGCCGCTGAGAAACATCCATAAGTTCACCCTCCATGTTAAAAACTCTTCGTCTGACTCTTCGAAAACAAGCAATAAGGCTGCAGAGTAACACACTGGCTGCTAACTGCTATAGAGAGAGCGCTCTCTCTAGCCCCCCTTAGGGCGGGGACCGCTTTTTTTCACGGACCACATCCGGCGCTGACCGGATATGGTCCGTGAGCAGTCGTCCGGTTGATTTAAGAGCCCGTAAATAAGTTTTTTCGTTTTTACTGATAGATAATTAGTTATTAGCGGTACTGCATTTTAAATAAAAATAGTGCAAATCCGCTTATGAATTATAAAAGTTAGTCAATCCGCTATAGCACTAACAAATTGTTTAGGTCCACTATTAGCGGATTAGCGCTTTAGCGCTCCCTAGCGGTCTGGTGCCCAACACTGGCGGTTAGCTACCGTAAACAGATACTATTTGTCTAAATAGCTCATAAACCACTCGGCTGATTTTTTTTCAGCTTACAGAATGTAATTATTTGGGTTTCATTTACAAACTGTTGACCTGTATGAGACATTTGAGATAAAATTAGATTTATTTATCATTTATTTTCGCAGTGCACGCGACCGTTTGGAAGACATCAAAGCAAAACAATTTAAATCCAGCTGATTTGACCATTTCGTGAATTTATTAAGGAACGGTTAAGCTCAGGAACCCTTGTGCTATAATGTCAGCTATAATTTTTAGCAAACAAATAATTGTTTTTACCATGTTAATCTTCTTAAAAGCCTTGCTGTGCGGTCCTGTGGCAGACATTTGCAACAGAGCTAAACACTCGTTCACATTTCCGGGTTGTCTCAGCGGTGACGCGTCACGTCAGCGGTGGATGACGCTTTACGTCGGCGGTGACGTAGGTGCGATCTATATTAAGGTGCGACCCGTTTATGGATTTTTCCAATTTTTTGGCAATAATTGGACAAAGCGAGCTATTTACGGTGCGACCTATAGTCCGGAAAATATGGTACATACTGTATGCTCTAAAGGACAAAAAGGACTTGTTTGAGTGGATCTGGAACCCTTTTGTGTTTATTAAAGATCTAAAAATGCCAGAGGACAGTGTAAATGACTAGAGGAGGCAAACACTGTAGTTCCTAAACAGGAACAGTTTTCTTTAGGAAAACACATACCAGTAGTTGTATTTTTGATTTCTCACTGTGCCGTTACATGGAGCTTTGTGATGGGTTCCATAATGTTCAGGATTTCATGAGGCAATTTATTGTTTTTTTGTTTGTTTGTTTGTGTCTGTTTATCTTGATTTGATTTGAATTTATTTAATTATTAATACCGTCGTGTTCCACCTCTTCTGCTTGTTGTATGCTGCGTTTGCTTAAATTGTTTGAAATTCCAACAAATATATATTTGGATGAAAAAGCCCGGCCACCCTACAAAGGATGCCTTTTTCAGCCACTTGTATCCAAAATCTTGTTTTTTTTGGTCATGATCCAAACCTCATGACTACAGGTGAGGATTGGAATGAAGGTGGACCAATCAATCCAGAGTTTTGCTTTTTCAATCAACTCTTCACCATGACCGACTGGAGCAACACCCTCATTACGAAGGATGAGGCTAAAATCCATCAATCCATCTCTCGCTCCATTCTACCATCACTCATTAACAAAACGCTCAGATATGTGAACTTCTCTACCCGAGGCAGACTCCCTCTGACCCAGAGGAAGCATTCCACCCATAAAAACATTAATCCATTAAATAAATATATATACAGTTATCAGCTCCTAAAGAAATATGAAACTTTAAATTAAAAAATTACTTGTTTAACCTTCAGCTATTGTTGCAAAACAAACTATTTTTGTTTGTTTCCCTCAAGATTAGGGCCAGAAATATTTTAAGAAATTTAATTTAATCAGTTAAATGATGCGTCACTTCAAGCTTGAATGTTTTTTTAACATAACTATTTTTTTCAGCGCAGGTATTTTGTTTGAAGAAAGAATTTACAATCTGAGTTTTGAGGGAGGTCAGCGAGCGGTCGCACGTGGTTCAACTTACAGAATAATGGGTTTATTTCATAGTAAAACACATCGGGTCATAAACTGAACATATTCAGACAAACAAAGATTAAAATAAGACATTTGAGTGGTTTTTCAGTTTAAAAGTGTGTAGTTCTAGTTTTAGCTGACGTGACGTCATCACCTTGCTTATCTGACAGGAAGAGAAGAAAAATTAAAGACAAATATATATATTTTATACATATTAATGATGTATAGTTTTTATTTTATTTTAAATTGCCACCATTCCGTTTTATAGATCAAATCCGATTCAACTTGACAATCATGAATGCGTCTCGCATTAAGTGATAAAAACCTTTAAAAAAATAATTTCATTATTTTACAGTTTTTTGTTGTTTTGTTACAGTTTGTCTCTGAACGCGTTCACACATCCCGCTCCTCCTCACCTCCCCCGTCTTCCTCCTCGACACTCTCCTGACTGGTCAGCGAACCCTCGGGGTCCTGAGGTGGACCTGTGGGACTTGCGGCCCCCTCCCACAGGATGGACGAAGAGTTCTGTCTGGTGCTAAACCTCTGGCGTGGGGGCGTCTTGTGGTCGCCCGGACTGAAGGACTGAGACACTCCGGAGCCTCCTCTGGTCAAACCCAGCCCCCAGCCGTGACGGGAGCCCAGTTTACGGCGACCCCCGGAGCCTAAGCGTGGGGCTAGAGTCCCAGGAACTGAAATGTCTATTTCTGGTTGATGTCCAACTTTTCTCACGGGGTTAGGAGAGACCGGAGCACTGAGAGGGTCTGAAATGAGAAACGATTATGGAATTTACAAAAGTTTATGACACAAACACCAACATGTGAGTTTCTTCTCATTCTGATGCAGTTTTCAAAATATGGAGATGTGCTCAACCCTGTCAAATTTAAACTAATGTCTTCAGGGAAACAAAAATGATCTCATTGTGTTATAATAATATCATTATTAACAAATAATGTTTGTTAGACTAGACTTTTAAGCATTATTAACAAATAATGTTATTAACTGACTTTTTATGTACGTGAATGTTTCTGTTCAGTGCCCTGAGATGACTTCTGTTGTGACTTGGTGCTATATAAATAAACTGAATTGAAATAGAACAAGATCTTGTTCACGAATGAGGGAAAATGGAGGGTGAGATCGATAGGCGGA
>JBBPBX010020421.1:9690-43395 GCA_038048925.1 Garcialebias charrua | reverse complement strand
TATGAGGAGTCCACTGGCGACAGAGTGGGTCCAGTGACGTCCGAGGAAGTCTAAATACAGTACACACACACACACACATATAAATATATATAAATATATATATATAAATATATATATATAAATATATATACATATATATATAAATATATATATATATAAATATATATACATATATATATATATATATAAATATATATACATATACTATATAAATATATAAATATATATATAAATATATATATATAATACACACTTTGTACATACATATACACTTTGTATATATGTATATATTATTAGTTTTTTTTAGATAGCAATGTGTTTTCTACTTTTAAATAACTGTGTTTTGTTTATTTTAGATAGCAATGTGTTTTCTACTTTTAAATGTGTTTTCTACCTGTAAATAAATCTGTAAAATGTTGGTTTTAGTCTGCTATTCATTTTTTTGGTCCTTAGTTAATACTACATGTTGGCACAAAAGTTTCCCCAAATAACAAATACAGTACTAGTTCAGTACGACTTCAGATAATCGTTTTCTTACTTACTTAATAAAAAGTAATAATTAGAGATTATATAATGAAATGTAAGTTATATAAGGTATCACCATAAACCGAAAACAGTTGCGTTTCTGTATGAATACTTAAAACTAACTAAAACTAACCGAAAGACAGAACAGAAATTTATCACACAATTTTCATCTGTAATTTTTAATGCAATTATACACATTCAACAAATGAAAATGTGGATACGACAGTGTTCACAATGAACGGCGTGTACTTGGTCATATAAAGAACTAAATTAAACAAAAGTAATAAGTATAACAAAAAACAGAATGACTTGGCTCTGCAGGTGATTTGGTAGAACTTAACAGAGCCGTTGCAGGTCAGTGGGGGTGATGACTACTCTGTTTGTTGACATGCCACTGCTCCTTCTTCTGAGAAGTATGCCATGAATGCCCCTCTGGTGGCCATTGCCTCGCTTGACGCACAGTTTGCTCCCATTCTCTGGACACCAGGAAGGGGTTCTTCTGTTCCACGGTGTGCTGGTATGGTGTTGTCAACCCGCATTAAATTGTGGAGAACACAAGTGGCTTTGACACACTTCTCCACAACCTCAGGGGAGATTTCAAGGTCACGCCGAAACATACGCCACTGACAAGACCAGATCCCAAATGCGTCCTCAACCACCAAACGTGCACGTGACAGCCGATAGTTGAAAACACGTTGCTCTCTGGTCAGTTCCCCACGTCCTGGGAAGGGCCGCATTAAATTTCTGCGCAGCGGGAACGCTTCATCTGCCACGATGACGTGGGGCTGGGGTCCTCTGTCCCCACCGCCAGGGAGGTGCTGGTCCGGTGGCAGATTGAGTGTGCCGTCACGCAGAGCCTGACCAAAGATGGAGTTGGCCAAGATCCCGCCGTCACTGGTTCTTCCATACCCCCCAACATCTATGATACGGAACCTGTATTTTGCATCTACCACGGCTAGAAGAACCAATGAGTGTGAACCTTTATAATTAAAAAACATTGAGCCTGAATTGCGAGGTGCTTTCAGCCTGATATGCTTTCCATCCAAAGCACCGCAGCACAGAGGGAAGTTCCATATGTCCTCAAACTCCTTCGAAATGGACCTCCAATCATCCACTGTAGGTACAGCCATGAAGTCCTCCACTAGACAGTCCCAGATTGCTGTGGCCACATCAGGAACAATGGTGGCGACAGTGGAAATTCCCACACGAAAGCTGTTTGCTATGGTCCTGTAGGAGTCCCCAGTAGCAAAAAACCTGCATAGAGAAAGAGTAATTACAATTATTACAGAAATTACATTACATTAAACGTACTACATCTGTAATGCACATAATAGAACCTACACACGCACACACACACACACACCTCTATATGTATACACATTAGGATGTGTGGCAAACATCACTCAGATAGACACAATACTGTATGTATGTGCTTATGTACACACTCTTCTATAAAGAATGATATGTATTTCAATACAGGTATATATATATATATATATATATATATATATATATATATATATATATATATATATATATATATATATATATATATATATATATATATATATAATAATAATAATTTTATTTAAAAGCGCCTTTCATGACACCCAAGGACACTTAACTGTCTCTGTGACAGACACAGAGACAGACAGATAGACCGACACACACACAGACAGACATTGGCTCTTTTTATCTGTTGTCCAAAATAGAAAAGATGAATATATATATATATATATATATATAATAATTTTATTTAAAAGCGCCTTTCATGACACCCAAGGACACTTAACTGTCTCTGTGACAGACACAGAGACAGACAGATAGACCGACACACACACAGACAGACATTGGCTCTTTTTATCTGTTGTCCAAAATAGAAAAGATGAATATATATATATATATAATACTGTATGTATGTGCTTATGTACACACTCTTCTATAAAGAATGATATGTATTTCAATACAGGTATATATATATATATATATATATATATATATATATATAATAATTTTATTTAAAAGCGCCTTTCATGACACCCAAGGACACTTAACTGTCTCTGTGACAGACACAGAGACAGACAGATAGACCGACACACACACAGACAGACATTGGCTCTTTTTATCTGTTGTCCAAAATAGAAAAGATGAATATACATACATACAGTATATGACAGGAACAGAGACAGATATTCGCGCTATTTATCTGTTGTTGCAAATAACCAACCGGAGACAGATGGCCAAGCGTTCTTCTGCAGGAATCGCGCGCCTGTAGCTGGTGTCCTGGTACGTGATGCGGGCACCAATGCGAGACAGCAGGTCGTCAAACTGGGCACGGTTCAGACGGAAGTACCGCTTAAAGCGCTGCTCGTCCATGCGCAGCTCCTGGATTAAATGGTGAAACTCCCCGAATTCAGAACGCCTCTGAATAGTTTCATGGACCCAGACACGGCGCCTTGCACGTCTTCGGCGTGCCACTAGCAAACATATTAATAAAGCTGCCTCCACATCATCCGCCATTTTGAGAACAGACGAACAACAAGACCGGAAAGAGAATCACGACGCTCCTCCCACACCCCGCCCCCACGACGCTGCTTCCAGGAAGCCGCCGCAACACTACAGTTTGGACACCAGGGGGCAGTGCGTCCACTTCCGTGCGTGAGGAGCGTCTTTGGAGGTCAAAACGCTGCACTGTGTGAACACACCATTACACCAGTCTTGGCCTCCCTTCACTGGCTACCGGTTCATCTTCGAATCCAATTCAAAATTCTCATGTATGTCTACAAATCGCTGAACAGTCTCGCCCCCGCCTATCTCTCGGATCTGATACACCCATATGTCCCTCCACGTGCTTTGAGGTCAGAGGATCAGGTACTCTTAATAGTTCCAGAAACTCGCCTTAAGCGCAGGGGTGACAGGGCGTTCTCTGTAGCAGGCCCAAGACTCTGGAACGAGTTACCGCTGCTCATCAAACAGGCCCCCTCCCTCTCGGTTTTCAAATCCCGGTTAAAAACTCACTACTACTCCATCGCTTTCAATGCCAGCTGATTTGTATTGGATCGTTTGATTTATGATCTGCAATGTTTTTATGTTTTTCGTGTTGTACTTCATTGTCTGTGTTGCCTGTTGCGTGTTTGTTTGTCCAGCACTTTGGTGTGGACTTGTTCCTGTTTAAAGTGCTTTATAAATAAAATGGTATGGTATGGTATGGTATTAAAAGCAAATCAGATGTGTTCTCTCTGTACCAATATTAGGTTGTTTACTTCATGGTTACAAAATAAGCAAGAGTTAATTTAGTAAGAAATGTTTTTGAAAGATGCCTTTCTTGTATGTTGTTTGATAACTGTCTTCATGCACCAGCAATGATCCTGTCTGTGCAGAATCTAAAACTTGTCTCCATTCTTCTCACCTCATCTACATCTGACTCCATCCATTACCTCACAGAGATAACCCAGGTGCAGGAAAACGCTGACTCAGCAGCCAACATACTCTCTGTATATACCAAATAGGTATTTCTGATTGTCTCTTCTATCTTTTATGCAGTAGAATAAGTGTGTCACATTTCTTATTGGAGAGTTCTCTTTTTGTGGATTTTTAGGCCCGAGCAGCTAAGCGCTGCAAACGCCTATTGTAATCGTAATGTTTCAGGCCCAAGCTGAAAATGTTCCACTAAATTAATTGGCCTTTTGGGGCCTTACCATATCCAAAAACTCACCAAATTTGGCGGACGCATCAGGACTGGTGAAAATTTATGTAATTTGGCGACGTGGCAAAAATCACAACAGAAATGGCTCAAGAGCACCACCTGTAAATTTTCAAAATACCCTCGGCATTAATCTCAGTTTGCTTTAGAAGCTAATCTTAGTTTGTTTTAGAAGCATACAATTTGGTACACTTGTCCAATTTCCCAAGATGCACAGAAAACCCTCTGGCACCAACGTTGTACAATAAACAGGAAGGCTGCCATTTTGGAACGCTGTCCCAAATTTCAGACCATTTTGGCTGTTTACAGCCTCCGCATTTGAACAAACTCCTCCTAGGGTTTTCGCTCAGTCGGCTTCAAACTTGGTAATTTTGTTCAAAAGGCATTGGGGACCAAAAGTTACCTAAACGGTTCATTTCGGAGCATGCTGAAGAGGCGGGGCCAGACCTCAAAGTTTGACATCTCGCCATAAAAAACAAAATGCTAATAGCACCTACAAGAACTGTCTGAGACATCAAACCTTCAGTGATTGATCCACATCTGGTCCCCTGCAAGACTGAATGGTCAAATCATGAAATCCCTTAAGCCACGCCCCCTGACAACAGGAAGTGTAAAATTTCACATTGAACGGCCCCTATCTGACCCCTGTTACTTAATCAGTATGATGGTGTGTCCAGTGACCCAAGATGTGTTGGTGTAACTTGCTTTCCAACACTGACAGTTTTGGGTGGAACATGTGGGCGGTGCCGCGTGGCGAAGTTAGACGTAACGCCGTTGCCATACTTTTGGCTCTAAATTCTGCAGATTTGAACTGAGGTGCACCAAAATCAGTATGATCTATCATTATCCACCCCTGGAACAGGAATCCATGATAATTAGCCAATAAACTCCACAGCGCCACCTAGAATATTTTAAAACCTCAGCCCCAAGCCATTTTTGGACCGATAATTATGAAACTCGGTGAACATCTGTATCATCTCAGGACCTATGAAAAAGTATCTTTGAGTCCTGGTCCAAAACAAACAGCAAGTCGGCCATTTTGGGTCAAAAGGTAATTTTGGGGCGTTTCTAACTGCAAATTTTAACGAACTCCTCCCAGGGATTTTGAAGGATTGCCTTCAAACTTGGTGAATATGCTCGTAACACTTTGGGGAGTAAAAGTTACCTAAAGCATACATTTTCATATATGCTAAAGGGGCGTGGCCAGGCCTCAATGTTTTCATGCCATAAATTTCCAAACGCTATAACTTTCACAGTGAAAGACCGAAATGCACCAAACTTGGCATGAGTCATCCCTGTTGGATGCCTTACAATATTCTGTGGTCATGTTCAGATGTCATCAAAGCCCTACCCCAACAGAACAGGAAGTCACTTTTTTTTACTTGGACTGCTGCCTTTCTGACACCTTAGAACTAATCAGGATGATCCTGTGTTAGAAGGCATATAACAAGTTGGTCTGATTTATTTTAAATTACAAACCGTTTTTGCTGGAGGAAGTGGGCATGGTGGCCCCCTAGATTATTCTAACGGTTATATCTCAGTTATATATAATCCAATATGCACCATATTTATTGTACATCATCAGTGATCACTTCTAGACACATTAGTGAGGTTGTTTAACATTTGACTCAAGTGTGCACCCTTGATTATTCCAACAGTTATATCTCAATGATACATTATTTGATCAGCACCAGATATGTGTGTGTCATCAGTGAGCACTTGTATACACAGGGGTACTATTCTTTAACATTTGACTCCAGTATGCCCCCTAGAATAATTGAACAGTTATATCTCACTGATACACAGTGTTGGGAACGTTACTTTAAAAAAGTAATTAATTATACAGTAGTTACTAGTTACTTCTCCCAAAACGTAACTGAGCTAGTAACTGAATTACTCCCCTATAAAAATTGTTAGTTACCAGGGAAAGTAACTATTGTTTGTTCGGTTGGTTTAAGTTTAGATATATCTATGAATTTAAAGTAGAATTACAAAGACCGGTACTTAACACAAAACTTTTAATACTTACTGCACCTCAACAGAACATGACTGGTGACATACTATACAGGTACTTCAAGTTTTTTCTTCATTATGAAATACAGTTTAACAAAATAATATAACAATTGTGTTTTCAGCTTTATGTACACACTGTACTGTTCCAAGTGTTTTCTTAGAAATAAAAGTAAACAGTTAAAATAAGTGCTTTGTAGTTTAAAATAAAATCAAACCCTCACACAACTGGTTCTTCAAGTATTTTCTTAAAAACAAAAGAACCATTTTAACAATATGAAGTACTTTTAAAACACTACTGAAAATCTGAATTACCTGAGCAGTTGTGAGATGCTTCATAGAGTTGCTTACGACGGACGTATACAAACACTTCGCTCCAGGACATAATGTACACTTCACATGCACGTTCTTGCCTTTTACTTCAAGGAGAGTAAAGTAGTGTCTGTATTTCCACTTTGAAAACGCCAACTCTCCCTCCAGACTCGCCACTGCTGCAGGACTTCTGCTAACTTTTCAGATTGAAGCTGCGGCGGGGGGTTCACGAGTGAACTGAACAACAAAACCTCTGATTGGCTGACCTCTACCTGACACTCTACCTTAGCCAATCAGCATCATCCTTATTGTTTCACCCCTCCCTCCCCTCTGCTCCCTCCTCCCCTCCTTCCCCTTTGCTCCCTCCCCTCCCTCACCAAGGGGGGAAAAAAGTAAACAAACAGCGAGAGCCAGCGCGCGGAAGACAAAATAACGTACCCCATTTAGTGGATGTAACGTAACGGCGTTGTAACGATAGACATAGTAACTAATTAGATTACCCGTTAATGAAAAAAAAAACAACTCCGTTTGTAACGCTGTTTATTTGTAACTCCGTTATTCCCATCACTGCTGATACATCATCTGAATTGCACCTGATGTTTGGTGCTTCATCAGTGACCTCTTCTAGACAAATTGATTTGTTGATTCATGACATAATTTAAGCCCCACCCACTCAGACAAGAAACTGATGATTATTGGGTGACTCTTCCAGATTCCCTCTGTGTAAGTTATGTAGTGATACAAGCCTTCATCTCTCTGATAAATTTTTCTCAGAATCTCAATGAAACTCAGAACTCTGACTTTATTTTATTAGTTTGAATCAAAACACAATAAGTCACAAGAGCCTCTCTTACTCCTTTATTTTGTGTTAATGCATAACCTTGTGTTAAGTAAGCATTATTTGAATTCAATGTTTGATAGTCAAAGACTGTTATTTCAAACTGTTTAATTCAAGCTAATCCAATGTTATTCCAAAATTTTGATCATGATGCATTTTTCTTCTCAAACCTTGCAGTGAAGATACAGTGACACCGTTTATCTCATCTTAGTTTGAGCTCAGGACAATAATCTGTCACAATAGACTTCTATTTGTTGTCCTAATTAATAATCAGAGAATAATCTTTGGTTTTGTTATTATCTCAGTAAGGTTCCATGGGATGCTGTGATAACGTTTGCTTTAATCATAAGTAACAGGCCAACAGTGTTGGTAATGAGTTAAGACAATTTTAATCTGTTGTATCATAAATGCTGGCTTCTTAAAATAACATATTTAAACTTTCTGACATGATCTAACACTTGGCCTCTCCCTCTGCATCCTCTGATGTCACTCTCATCCTCTCCTGGTACCACATGGCCAATCAAAAAGGACTACGTTTCTGGGTCAAGTCTCAGTTAAAGGTGCTATGTGTAACTTTCTGTAGAGCGCAGAACTTAGAAATATTTTCAACAGGCAAAGCATTCTGATCCCTCCCCCTCAGAGCCATATATGGCTCTGCTCCGCCTTGCTCTGCTGAAATTCAAATTCAAGCTCTGTTTTTATTGGCTGATTCAAATTCAAGCTCTGTTTTTATTGGCTGGTTACAAACTCTGTTTTTATTGGCTGGTTAACGGCGGGTCACTCTGTGTTTTTAGTGTTTTTATAAATGCTGATAGAGAAGCAAGGGGACTATAGTTTTTTTCAGAGATTACTTTGTCTAACACCAGTCTGTCAGTAGATAGTGACAGAGTGAAGAAATATGTTTAAAATATATTGTTAGAAAAGTTACAGACTACACTACAAAGTTACATAGTGCAGATTTAAAGCGCCCACTTCCTTCTTCTTTTTCAGTTGCTACGAGGAAGTTGAGATTCAAATGATTTACTCCTTAAGCTGGGAAACTTGGACCAAGCGTCAAATGTCCAGTTTCAATAGCCGAGTTAATAGCAAGACTGTTGTAAACTCATCTGAGCTCTAAGCTCCACTTTAAGAAAATTCCTTCGAGGAATCTTTTATCTTGAAAATTCAACCAGACTACCATTACTTTGGTGTGTCAAAGGCAGACGTGAGAAGCTGCAAAGGTAAACTGACTGACCTCTTTGGACTTCAAGGATACATCCGTTCTTGGCAGACCGTCAAAGGTAAAGAGTTGCTGATTGTTTACTCATCGGACCTCTGTCTATAGCTGAAGACCACATGGAGAACGTGTCATGTTTCTGGTTATAAACATCCAAGATAGTTCACCCCCTATTTTCCACCTCTCCTCTTTCTCATGCTAAAACTTCTCCTAAACTATATATTTTCCCAGTAACTAAACTTTAAGTTAAACGTACCTACAGAAATAAGTAAATATGTCATCTATTACTTGTCTGTTGTTCCAAAATTGAATCTGTCGACAGTTAAGTTACATGAAAATTGATCAGACCAATCAATTGTTTTTGTTGATGTAATTTTATGATTCTGTTAATTAAAGGATTCATCTCCTGGTGATTCAACATAAGTTAACATTTCCTATTTTATTATATCTTGCCTAGTCACAATTTACTCGGATTAAATCCTGAAAAAGAGAGAACTCGTTAATATTGATAAGTTTGGGTCAGATAAAATCTGCTCAATCTTTCATTTGGAATATTGTACAGTCAGTAAAACTGACCAGGGTATGATATCCTACATATTGTGGTCTGTACAGGTCTCTAAAAAAAGGATTTAAATTGATATTTATGGTTATGAATACTTTACATGTTGGCATACATTTTGTCCAAGTTTTTAGACTCGAAAAAGGATATTTTTTTGGCTGGGAAGGTGTTTAAAGGCTGCAGGAAACAGCTGGTTAATGTCACTTGAAGCTGAGAAATCGTCTTTACTCAACTTTTAAACATTTGTTGGAAGTTGTTGGGTTAAAAATTGTCATTCTTCATGGTTTGGTTGGGTTCGGTTCTCCTGACCTAGTCAGAGATAAGGTGCAATTCATTGTTATGACCTCAGTGTCATGCTACCTAAAGCTTGTGTTACATCTGCTGATTGCTGTTGAGTGGCATTGTTACATTTTAAGCAGGAATAATAGCATATTGTGTCTGAAGCTGTCAGATCGAGGTTCTGGTTTTGACCCGCTCCATTTGTTAGCTCTGACGTGTTTGCTGTAGATACAGAAAAAAGTCAGTGTAGGTGACATTTATTTTGCTGTTTTTACTGGGTGCAGCATGGTATAACTGTTCGGATGTGACACGATATGTTCACAGAATTTTTGGGGTGTACTTAAGCGTTTTATGAGTTGAAATAGAGTCTAAGTTTATGATAAGCTATGCTAACGCTACGTTTCATAACGTCTGTTTATGCGCTGTGATTGATTGAAAGTGATCACGTGGCACGCTGCTGTTCGTCAGATTTCATTTTTGTGTTCACACAGTTCTGACAGATTGTCTGGCTTGTTTCGTTTCTATGCATAAAATATCGTCAGAAACTGCTTAATCGCGGCATTTTAAGGTATTCTAAAAGTGTTTTAGAGCTATTAAAGAGCCCGGGCGGTCACAAAGTCCGGCTGTACGTAAGGTCCGTGAACGCACCATCTGAACAACACGTTAACAGAAGTGACGTGACCCAGATAGAAACAAAAAGATTGTTGCTTTAATATCTAAAAGTTTACAGAACCTGTTCCAAACATTTTAATCACATTGATTTGTTTCTTAAAAGAACGTTTGTTTAAGCGATCGTCACATCCAGGCTAAAACTCATCCAAAAAGTTGATTTTTCACCGTGTTCGTTTTCAAGCTAACGAAATTAGCGGTAGTCAACGCGGCCTTAGAGCCCAGAGCGCCCCTAGCGGCCAGGAAGAGTAATTACAATCACATTGTGGTAAATTTAAGCTTTGAAAACAGCCATCTGCTGGTTAAAAGAAAGGGAACAGGAATAATTTTACACAGAAAGTGCACCCATCTGCATTTTATTTGAAATACCATCTTTTAAATTTATTCTGGGCAAAATTAAACACTCCAGTTTATTTTAAATTATAAAAGTATTTACAATAACTAACATAAAGAACTAACATAAAGACCTTTTTCACTCCTGATAACTGTCAAATACAGTAAAACAGTTTCACTGAAACTGAAAAAAAACATTCTCTTAAGGCATCATACAACAGCATCTGTGAACATTTTAGTGTGAACAATTGCATTTATTTCAAATATTTTTAAAAGCGTTTGAGTACAGAAAACAAAAATCAAGCTGGGTTTAAGAGTAATTGTTTAAAAATAAGTTCTAATAAGTTGACACTGCCACAAAAAGCATTAACGTATAATATTTTCATTGCAGGTAAAACCTAAAAAGGTACTGAATGAATGAAATAATTATTAAACATTACAATAATAAAACCAGAAAGCTGATTCAGTTAAATAACTCATTGCTAGATAAAAGTAAACATTTATATGCAAAACACTAAAATAAGAAACATCTTATTGATTCTCACAAAATCATTACAAAACATGGCAGATGCAGATACAAAACCATCTTATTGACTGTCACAAAAACAAAACAGAGATGGATGAGCCAATATATGATGAAGTTCCAATCAAAGTGGACATAAACATGACAGAACATATATACTATAATGATCTGCCAATTCCACCCGATTCAGAAGCAGGGTATGACAGTCCAGATTCTCTACTGGATTTCGATTCAGATTCAGAAGAATCACAGTCATCTCAAACAAATATTGAAGCCTGACCCTGACCTTCTTGTACGTAAGTTAACACTTTGCGCCAATGTTCTGCATCTGTAATACATTTGGTCTGAGACTGGGATGGTTCTTAAAACAAAACAAAATCCTGTATGAGCTCTATAAATTTTACTGTGTATAATTGCTGACGAAAGCCCAAGAGGTTCCTCCATTCTGAAAGAATCAATGCTTCCAACATCCACAGGTTAAAAACCCAGAGAGCTTTGCTGCAAACAAATCACCTATCAAAGCTTTTAGCTCTCTTCACCCATTTAATTAACAAGCAGTAATGCAGAAAATGGGCTTCTAATACTCCCCACGTGTTCCCCAGCAGCTCAGTTGTAAAGCCAACTTCCATTATTAGTGCTGAAATCCATCTTTTAAATGATGACTGCTTTTGTGCTCTCTAAAAGCTAATATATTTTGGTAGTTACACGATTTACAAAAAAAGAAGAGAGCTTGTCTTACATGAGTATATCATATATGGAATAGATTTGTCAATTTACGTAGGTATGTGTGTATCTTATCTCTGCCTTTAAAACCTGAACCTCACACTCTGCTCTTTGAATTGAGAAAGCTCCTCGTCCAGTTGTTTCTGTATTGAACACCTTTTTTTGATTTTATCATGTCCTGGATGACTGAGAATCTTCACCAGCATATATGGAATACGTATTTGACTGACAAGTAAACTGACTGTAGAGAAACAATGTAGCCACTTTTCTATAATTGCAAAAGTGAACTATTACTGTATGTAGGAAACATTTTGTGATGTTCTTACTTTTTCTGATATAGTGTTCTGTTAATCTAAAAATGATATTTCTGAAAAGTGATTTAAAAAAGCCTTTTTTTTGTTGTTTGACCAATTACTCAAATCTGAAAGATAAATTCAGTCTACAGGAAGATTAAAGTGTATCTTTCACTTTAAACACATGTAGTTGCCTTTTCAACCTAACATGTCTAAAACTCCAATGTTCATCAAAAATACAGTTCATATCTCAAAATAAAATGTGCTGCTACTACCTTTTTTGTCTTCCCTCGCTACTCTGTCTAAAAATAGTGCCCTCAGCGGTAAACCGGAAGTGACATCACAGGAGGGGAACGTTCGTGCTTTAGCTAAGAAAGATATGGGATCGCACCAGGAGGAGGCGACAGATTACAAAGTTGTTTTGACATAAGTATGTCATCTCTGACTATTACATCAAATATCTAGCCAAATAACTTCTAGATACAGTACAGTATATACTACCTAAAGCTAAAAATGGTTTATATTTACATATAGCCTAAATATAGAGATACATGTACAGCATTAATTACACCACTGATGGATTTAACTACATTAGCCTTAGCTCCCTAAACAATTACTTTTTCCACCCTAAACCACTCGGTGGATATTTTTTCTGCTTTCAGAGTGTAATTATAAAGGGTGTATTTACTTAACGATCACCTGTATAACACATTTGGGATGAAATTCGATTTTTTATTAATTTTTTAAGACATGCAACATGGTCGCGCTAGCTTAAAATTAGCATCGTATTTTGTTCCATCTAAAGTCACTTGTATCTCCTAAACCACTCATTGGATATTTTTCCTGCTTTCAGAGTGTAATTATACAGGGCTTTTTTACTAAACGATTCCCTGTATAGCACATTTGAGATGAAATTCGATTTTTTATTAATTTTTTAAGACATGCAACACGGTCGCGCTAGCATAAAATTAGCATCGTATTTTGTTCCATCTAAAGTCACTTATATCTCCTAAACCACTCATTGGATATTTTTCCTGCTTTCAGAGTGTAATTATAAAGGGTGTATTTACTTAACGATCTCCTGTATAACACATTTGAGATGAAATTCGATTTTTTATAAATTTTTTAAGACATGCAACATGGTCGCGCTAGCTTAAAATTAGCATCGTATTTTGTTCCATCTAAAGTCACTTATATCTCCTAAACCACTCATTGGATATTTTTCCTGCTTTCAGAGTGTAATTATAAAGGGTGTATTTACTTAACGATCTCCTGTATAACACATTTGAGATGAAATTCGATTTTTTATAAATTTTTTAAGACATGCAACATGGTCGCGCTAGCTTAAAATTAGCATCGTATTTTGTTCCATCTAAAGTCACTTGTATCTCCTAAACCACTCGGTGGATATTTTTCCTGCTTTCAGAGTGTAATTATACAGGGCTTTTTTACTAAACGATTCCCTGTATAGCACATTTGAGATGAAATTCGATTTTTTATTAATTTTTTAAGACATGCAACACGGTCGCGCTAGCATAAAATTAGCATCGTTTTTTCTTCCATCTAAAGTCACTTATATCTCCTAAACCACTCATTGGATATTTTTCCTGCTTTCAGAGTGTAATTATACAGGGCTTTTTTACTAAACGATTCCCTGTATAGCACATTTGAGATGAAATTCGATTTTCTATTAATTTTTTAAGACATGCAACATGGTCGCGCTAGCTTAAAATTAGCATCGTATTTTGTTCCATCTAAAGTCACTTGTATCTCCTAAACCACTCGGTGGATATTTTTCTGCTTTCAGAGTGTAATTATAAAGGGTGTATTTACTTAACGATCGCCTGTATAACACATTTGAGATGAAATTCGATTTTTTATTAATTTTTTAAGATGCAACCGGGTGGACCTAGCTGCGGTTTAGCTCTGTATATTTCGTAATTTATAGCTCCTAACCTAAACCACTTTCAACCAAAAGATTAATAAATTATATTCATGTCCTTACTTCTGAAGTCAATCCTGTGTTCGTTCAGGTCGCTGTCGTTGTAATCCTCCTGACAAATGCGGTCAAATCACAGAGTTGGTTGTGATGCTTCTGTTGGTGAAATCCGGCCTTTTCATCCGGACAAACCTCACCCAAGCTGTGAAAGCTGGCTTTTTTTGGTGCAGGAAATCGATGTCCAGACAAACTGGAGTTCGAACAACCCCCGCACACACAAATATTAACCATTATTGGACCTTTTTCACTTCAATACAACTCAATACAAAACAACAACTTCCGACTATGACGCCCCCTCTACTTTCGTCACGTGTCACGTGACTCCCAAACCGCGCCTTTTTTTTAGGCTCTGTTTTTTCCCCCTGATTTGTGTCTGTAAGGCTATTGGTAATAATTTGGAAAGCAGGGAGGATTATCAAAATTACTTTATTACCTCTAAATATTATGTTTCTACCCAAAAAACTAACATGAAACATACACTTTAAAAGTGAATAATAAAATTTTAAATTTAATTCTAAAATCAATTGGAAGCCAATGGAGAGAAAATAAAACAGGGGTAATGTGTTCACGTCTGGAGGTGTTGGTTAAAAGTCTAGCTGCAGCATTTTGGACCAATTGAAGGCGTTTAATGGAGGATTGGGAGATTCCCGCATATAGGGAATTGCAGTAGTCAAGCCTTGAGGTGATAAAAGCATGAATGGCCTTTTCTAAATCAAAACGATTTAAAAAAGGTTTAACTTTGTATAAAAGACGTAGTTGATAAAAACAGGCCTTGACTACAGACGCTATTTGTTTATCAAATTTTAAGTCCTTGTCAAATGTCACCCCCAAGTTTTTAATTTTTGGTCTGCATTTGGAAGTTAGAGCACCAAAGTTACAGGGAGCATCATCACCGAAGAAGATGCATTCTGTCTTTCCTTCGTTTAAAAACAAAAAATTACGGTGAAGCCACTGTTTAATGTCGGCAATACAATCAGCGTATGGGGTGAGAAGATTGCTGTTTTTGGGTTTCATTGGTAGATAAATTTGTACATCATCGGCATAGCAGTGAAAAGAAAAATTATGTCTGGCTATTACTGATCCAAGGGGCAGCATGTACAGTGAAAAGAGGAGAGGACCGAGAATAGAACCCTGTGGCACACCACAAGAGAGAACGGCAGTGGAGGAAGAAAGAGTGTCCAACATGACAGAGAAAGTTCTGTTGGTCAAGTAGGCAGTGAACCACTTGAGTGCTGTACCAGAAATTCCAACATAATTTTGAAGGTGAGATAGAAGGACAGTGTGGTCTACTGTGTCAAATGCAGCTGTGAGGTCCAGCAACACCAGTGCAACGGGCATCCATGGACATGGAAATGTCATTATGGACTTTTAACAAGGCTGATTCGGTAGAATGACGGGATCTAAAACCAGACTGAAATGTTTCAAAAATACCATGATTTTCTAAAACAGGTTGTAACTGCATAAAAACAATTTTTTCTAAAACTTTAGATAAAAAAGGCAGATGAGAAATAGGTCTAAAATTAGATAAAATTGATGGGTCCAGGTGAGGTTTTTTAAGAAGGGGCCTAACTACAGCATGTTTAAATGCAGCAGGGACAATTCCTAAACGAAGGCAGGAGTTTAAAAGTGTTAAAACACAAAAACCCACAGAATTAAAAACCTCTTTTAAAAACCTGGATGGAAGAAAGTCCAGAGGGCAATTGGTGATCTTTAAGTGTTGAACAACATCAGTGAGAGTGGCAAGAGACACTGGTTGAAACTGTTCAAACACAACCGGAGCTACAGAGACAACAGAGTAGTCAGGAGCAACAGGACCAGTGACCTGTCTGACTGAGGCCACTTTATCCTGGAAGAATTTTAGAAAGTTTTCACAGTTTGTGGCTGTGGCATCTGGTAGAATACGCACAGCTGGATTTATAACAGAATTAATAGTGTTAAATAACACTCTAGGACAATGGCAATTATCTGAAATCAAACCAGATAAAAATAGACATTTCGCCTCTTTGACAGATCTCTGGTAATTTTTAAAGCATTCTCTCAAAAATTTTAAGGATGAAGGAAGTTTGTCTCTCTTCCATTGTCGTTCCGCTTTCCTACATATTTTCTTGAGAGTACGCGTGGCATCGTTTAACCACGGCTCAACTCTTGGTTTGGTGGATTTAAACCGAAGAGGAGCGATGGAGTCTAAAATGTCAGAGCAGGTGGTTTGGAAAGAGAGAAGGAAGTCCTCTGGATAAAATACATTTGTACTTGAAATTGAAAAGTCCATAAAAGCAGTGGTAAACAGTCCAGCGGTCTCAGGAGTAAAAATACGATGCCAATGACCTGCAACAGCAGGCCTACTGACAGGTAGGGGGGCTGAAAACTCTAACATGATGGGGAAATGAGATGGCAGTTTCAGATGTTTCACAGAGTGAGATGGATAGCCCATGAGATATAATAAGGTCCAAGGTATGTCCAAGAAGATGAGTTGGCTTACGCACAGACTGTACAGTATTAAGTTAAAAGATATTAAAAGATTAATAAAATCAGAGGCTAATTGATCGGACGGGCAACAAACATGAATATTAAAATCTCCACAAAAAAGTAAATTGTCAAATTTGGGAATGGAGTCTGCTAAAAATTCAGCAAATTGTTGAATAAAATCCTTATTATTTTTAGGGGGACAATAGACAATTCCAAATAATACAGGCTGTGTCAGCTCAGCCACGAACAGCTGTAACTCAAAAGAAGAATATGTTTTGGCAGGTAAAAGTCTACATTTGAAATTGTCTCTAAAAACTGAAGCAATGCCCCCACCACGACCCGTGAGACGGGGGGAGTTGAGGTTGAGTGATTGGTCCTTTCTACTTGTACGAGTCTCAATATATTGTTTTACAATAATGCTGTCATGGTGTGGCCTCTGTTTTGTCATACCAGACTCATTTCCTCATTCTCGGAAAGTCCATATTTCTCAGAATTTGAGGAGACGTGCCTTTTAAGTAGGGTTGGGCATCGTTTGAATTTGAGTGATTCCGGTTCCGATTCCGATTCTTCGTTTCGATTTCCGATTCCTTTCGGTTCTCGATTCCAATTCTTTTTGTATGCGGGGTTAAAAAAAGACGTCAATTCAATTCAGTTCAGTTTATTTATACTGTATAGTGCCAAGTCACAACAGAAGTTGTCTCAGGGCACTGAACAGAAACAATCAAATATTAAAATAATAAGTTAACCAAAACTTTCATATAAAAATAATAAGTTAACAGAAACTTTCATATAAAAATAATAAGTTAACACTATTTATCTGAGGAGACTGCTTTGAGTTTAACTCCATCATGTTATAAAGAGCTACAGTAGTTAGGCAGAGTTCTTTTAGGATGAAATTATTTGAACTTCTATTTGAATTTTAATGCTATGAACTTTTTCCTTTTTGTTAAATTTACTATGAATTTCTCACAGGGCTATTTTCAACCAGTATATAAATATCAAACTTATGAACGTCAATATGTTATGAGTTTTCTTTTCACAAGGGTATACTTTTACAAGAGAGCTTTATGTTTGAAAACCTCATGGAAACACATTTCCACATGTCCAGTGTGTGATGCTGCAGTCATGTTACTGAGCTCCCACTGATGGGCTAACCTGCTGCAGAATATCAAACAAAATTATTACTATTATTATAAAAAAGAGCAACTTGTACAATCCAGTCCAGATTAGCAGCAGGTACAGTATAAAATCAGAAACTGTTTTTGTTGAGGAAAATGATCATACCTGCTCCTCAGGCAGTATATGTGTGAGTGTTCTGGACAGACAGTGTCTCCTGCAGTGGACAACACGTTTGCTAGGTGTGGAAGAAGCTTGAACACAAATATGAGAACGCAAGATCAGACAGCAAAAGATAAGTCTTGTGTTGGTTCCACCACCAGCAGCAGGGTCCACAGACAGAATGGCTGGTGGAATGTCCTGTAAATTTGTGGGTCTCTGGCGAGGAGCTGACCCCAAACGTCTCTGTCTTTCATTCTCATCACTCATGATTTTCCTCATCTGTCGTAGTATTGCTTCGTCAGTTACATCAGGGTTAGCTAAAAGGGGTTTAAGTTCTCTGCGAACATCATCGTGCTTGTGCCCAAGGCCTTGGTACACAGTATGAATGAAAATGTCTTGAACTGTGCTTGGACTGTACTTAACATCTGTGTCTGCATGTTTTGAAGCCAATAAGATCTTTTGCTTAAGCCCAATGGTTCTGTACAGGAATTGTTGGGGTGTTTCATTGTCCTTTTGTTTGGTACACATGAGCTCCTGAAAAAACTCTGTGCTGCTTTGCTCACCAAGATGGGAGTGTAGAAAGGCTTTAAAGGGATTGTGACATGATTTTTTTACTATTCATAAAATTGCTCAAAATATATATATTTTATCATTTAAATATGTTTGTTTTTGCAAACAAAATGATAAATCACTTTAATTTTGCTTTAAAAGTGATTTTGAACTTCAAGCCGTGTTTAATCATGGGAAATCCGATTACACTCGAACGCACCATATGTGATGTCACACTGGGCAGAGGGCTGTGGTGTCTTTAATAGCGGACAATTTAAAACTGGACGAATTTAGCAATCTATGTGAAGATTTGAGCTTTTTGTCTTCATTTTGGGAAGCAGAAAATAGTTTGGGTGATGGAACAAGAAACAACAGGATCTAATTTAGGTCTGATGCTGTATCAGACTTCCTTCATGTCGAGCTGCTCATACTTGCGCACTGTGACAAGCCCAGAGCTCTGCCCGGTGTGACATCACAGATGGTGCGTTCGCGTGTAATGGGATTTCCCATGATTAAACACGGCTTGAAGTTCAAAATCACTTTTAAAGCAAAATTAAAGTGATTTATCATTTTGTTTGCAAAAACAAACATATTTAAATGATAAAATATATATATTTTGAGCAATTTTATGAATAGTAAAAAAATCATGTCACAATCCCTTTAAGTTCTTCCACAGTCAAATCGTCCTTATTCATTAACATCTCCTTAAAATTTCCAGGTTTGATAACTCTGAGGACAGCCCTCACAATTTCTGTGTCACTGCACTGATCTCTTAATCCTTCATCAATCTGGCGACAAATATTATTGTAGTTGATATCTGACCCCTGGTCTCCAATTTGGCCTCCCTGTATCTTAAACTCTCTACGATGAAGGTGGGAGAGATCTCTTAATGAGATCAGACCCTCATGAACCAGAGGTGTGCTTAATTTGTCTCTAATCTCTGTACTCTGCAACTTAATCTGTGACTTTTTAGGTGGTTGTGATGCATGACCCTGAAGGGCTGCATCCACAAGGTCCCTTAGCTCCAACAAATGAGCCATGCCAGTGTCCTCAGACTCTAGCAAAGTCTTACTGCTCATAAAACTGGTGATGTACTCATAGCAATCCTCTTCATCTGTAGTCTCAAGACGAAGTGGCTCCACCTCCGAAACTAGACCCACTGACCTGGCAATCTGGAACAGTTCATCTGCAGGTAGGTTGAGCAAGTCCTTCTTGATGGACCACACCAAGCTTTTCCTCTCACCATCTGCCATAGCTGTTCCTTCTTCCCAGTAGTTGGCTACACTATTCAAAGTCCTGGAGCCCTTTTCCTCTTTGTCTCTTCCTTCACCGGTGGACAGGGTATGACGCCTTCCTCATCTGGTGAGATGGACGATGGAATGTATGAGGTCCACAACATCTGTATCACTGGAACCACGTCCCGGTCTGGCAGGGAGTAGGATCCCGGACGAGCCCCCACAACTGTAACGGGTGTCAGAATCCCGGACCCGTTAGCAGCAGATGATGCTGGAAAAACAACAAGTAAATGAGCACAGGGAGACGCAGTCTGTGTTGCTCCAGTTTCTCTCAGCTTATTTATTGAACAAACCAGCTCATTTAATTGTCAATACAGCCCAATTTATAGTTCAGTAATTTACTGTATATATAATCTATGTAGACATTTTCCATCATAGACATAAACATCAACATTAACGTTCCTTTAAACAGGAATAATCCCATCAACATCATATTTTGTCACAATTCCCTCAGGCAACATGTACCTTCAATTCACTGCACTTTATATGCATATTTATTCACACACAGTGACATATTTCATGGGCATGTATGTTACAATTATTGTAAACTGGCATAACTATCTTTGAATTCAAACTACTTTAAATGAATGCATTAAATCACAGTTTAACCTTCCCAACACTGTGTTTAGAACATAAATAAACCACACAGCCTGATAACAGTACAATACTCATACCAGGGAATATATATATATACATATATATACATCCCTACTTACTTTACAAGTGATTACCATTAGTAATTCAGTGGTTGCACCTAACTAGCCTGCTCAACTGCCGCTCAACTGTCAGTGCTAACCAACTAGCATTACAGCCTTTTGGCTACTTATTCAAAACAAACTCTTCTAATATATTTTCACACATTGACACATATCTCTAAGCATTTTGCAAACAGTATTGAATGACGAAAGTACTTGGTTACAATGAACTTGAAGGTTATTCTCACCTGGAAAAACAACAAGTAAATGAGCACAGGGAGACGCAGTCTGTGTTGCTCCAGTTTCTCTCAGCTTATGAGAAACGGCTGAGCAACAGGCAGCTCAAAGTCCCCATGCGCCACCTACTGGTGAAACACCGTTATTACACCCCTCGTCACTAACCCCTGTTAACAACAAATAAAATATCTTCTTATCAGAACCCCATAAACATTTAAAGAAATGCATGTTTGTTTGTTTGTTTTTTTCTTCCACTTTTGTGAGCACACACCAGTGGGCATCACACATGCTCAATAATCCAGGTAGAAAAATCCAAAAAAGCTAAGTCTGGTCCTCTGGACATTCAAAAAACAAAACAAAACAAAGCAAAAAAAAACTGTAGAAACGTTTCGTCTTTCGTCCGAAAGACTTCCTCAGTCTGAGAAGCTGAGTTCAGCTCAGTCTTATAAATAGCACCCTCCCACAGTGGATCAACCAGTTGGCTGATGACAGCCGAAACCAGCTGCTCACATGATCAAGGAGGACCATCAGCCTGACGATGGATCGTTAACACCCTGATGGTTGTTTGCTATTCACAGAGGGCTGAGTGATACTAGCAATAACAGCATTGTAAGAGGGGGACAGTTGAACCCGGAGGCCTCCACCTCTGTTTAATGATGGACGGTTTCTTTTCACAAAGATGGCCTCCTTTACTCCTCTCTCAAACCATTGTTCCTCTCTATCAAGGATGTGAACATCTTCATCCCTGAAAGAGTGACCGCTGACCTGGAGATGAGTGTAGACCGCTAGTATCACTCAGCCCTCTGTGAATAGCAAACAACCATCAGGGTGTTAACGATCCATCGTCAGGCTGATGGTCCTCCTTGATCATGTGAGCAGCTGGTTTCGGCTGTCATCAGCCAACTGGTTGATCCACTGTGGGAGGGTGCTATTTATAAGACTGAGCTGAACTCAGCTTCTCAGACTGAGGAAGTCTTTCGGACGAAAGACGAAACGTTTCTACAGTTTTTTTTTTTGCTTTGTTTTGCTTTGTTTTTTTTGTTTTTTTTATGTCCAGAGGACCAGACTTAGCTTTTTTGGATCTCTCTTCATTTGTTTCTTCATGGACATGGAGCTGTGACATAACGTTGTGCCTCTTCCTCAGCAAAAAGCTCCTCCAGTGGAGAATTTCTGGACAGACTGCAGGGAGGTGGGTCCTAAACAAACAACATGTTTATCAGTAGTATCAGTAAAAAGGATTATTAAATCATTATTAAGATTGAGAATGTATATAATTTCATCATACACACACTCTCCTCATCCTCCACTCCCTCATTCTCAGGCCTTTCTTCAGACTGCATGGTGACCCCATCATCTCCACAGTCTTCCTCTGTTGACCACAAAGAACATTACTAGTACATGTATTTAGATTTCAGATTTTAATAGCAGAAAGGACAGTTGTGCATGAATGACATTTCACCTGCTCAATCATCTTTCTCTGGATCTGCTCCCAGACACATCATCCATCTTCTGTTTAAAGAGCAGAGCAGCTCTTCTCCACCTTTTAACAAGATGATTAACTTATTTGACAAGTGGTCCATGGTAGGTGGTGTGTACTTGGGTTGATGGTTTTCACCATGTCCCTGCAAACATATAAACAAACATGTAATGTCACTGTTACTGTCACGTTAGCTTAGCATGGACAATTATTAGCTCTGTTGTTATTGCCTAACTAACCTAACTAACCAAGAATCAGAATTCTTAACTGACTTACTACTAAATACTGATAAAGTCATAATAATGGGTGATTTAAATATTCATATAGATGTTGAAAGTGATAGCTTAAGCATAGCCTTTAATAATTTAATAGTCATTTGATTTTACCCAAAATGTCTTCACATCTACTCATTCTTATCATCATGCCCTTGACTTAGTTCTGACCTATGGCATAGAGATTCAGGACTTAATAATAGTTCCTCTAAATCCTATTCCGTCTGACAATTTTTTAATAACCTTTGAGTTATTAACATTAAATGACTACACAGTCACTGAGAGTAAATTTCATCTTAGCAGGTGCTTATCAGAAAAAAACTGTAACAAAAATTTAACAATCTCTTCCATCAATGTTTTCCTCTGTCTTTCAAAGTAACGCATCAGAGAACAGTGACTTAGATCATCTAGTTGATCATCTTACAACTTCAATGCAAACCTCACTTGATAAAATTGCTCCACTGAAAAAGAAAGTAATCAATCAAAGTAAACTCTTAGTTCAATTCTGAGTTACATACTTTAAGCAGGCATCTCAATCAATCAATCAATCAATCACCTTTATTTAACCAGGTAGAGCCCGTTGAGATCGAGATCTCTTTTACAAGGTGACCTGGTCAAGTGGTCAGCAGCACACGTCACATTGGCAATAGGCATTTGCACTTATCAAAAGAAAATAAAGAAAACTACAATCACAGTAAACAGATGTTGACAGTTCAAAACCAACAGGATATGACAGATTTCTATATACATTATATACAAAACAAGCAGACAGACCTCGGTTGGGTAAATAAAGTTAAAAAAATCAACAATGACATGTATATTGGATAAGTAATGGTTAGAAACATCTGCAATGGTCAAGTTTCTTGATGACATTTTCTACTACGGTTGACATAAAGGATCCAGGAGAGATGAATGTTGATAGTTTCAGATCTTTCTGTAAGTTGTTCCAGGCTGAGGGGACGGCGAAGCTGAATGCTCTTTTTCCTAGTTCAGTTCTGACAGGAGGAACTGACAGGAGGACTAAATCGTTAGAGCGCAGGGAGTAATGACTGTGTGATGTTTGTATTAAGGAGGTGAGGTATGACGGGACTAGGTTTAGGAGGGTCTTGTAGATGAAGGATATCCAGTGAGTGTATCTGCGAGTGCTGAGAGATGACCAGCCAGATTTTACGTAAAGCTCACAGTGATGAGTGCGATAACTGGAGTCAGTAATGAACCGAAGGGCACCGTGGTAAATGGAGTCTAAGGACTGTAGGTATTTTGATGCAGCACTCATGTACAGCACGTCACCATAATCTAGTATTGGCATGAATGTTGCAGCTACTAATGTTCTCCTGGCTTTGCATGAGAAGCAGGATTTGTTTCTGAAGAAGAAACCTAGCTTCAGTTTGAGTTTAGTGGCCATTTTGGAGATGTGGGTTTTAAAAGACAGTTCAGTGTCAATGTTGAAACCTAGATATTTGTAGGTGGAGACCATTTCTATTTGTTTTCCCTCTTGGGTTCCAATTTGAGGTGGGTTCTCTGGTTGCTGCTTTCTGTTGGCAAGAACCATGAACTTGCTTTTGTCGGCATTTAGGACCAGTCTAAGTTTTTGCAGCCGTGACTGAATAATATTAAAAGCATCCTGAAGAGAGGTGAAAGCTTGGCTGAGGGAGGAAGAACAGCAATAGATGATGGTGTCATCTGCGTAATAATGGTGGGAGGCATTTGACAGATCACTGCAAAGATCGTTGATGTATAGGGAGAAAAGAATGGGACCCAAGACAGAACCCTGTGGCACCCCTTTCACAACATCTAAGAAAGTAGAGGAGGATCCGGCTACATGAACAGACTGTGTTCTGTCAGTTAGGTAGTTGGTGAACCAGGAGACTGCAAGTTTTGATAGACCAGAGTGTTCCAGGATGTTTGTCAATAGTCTATGATCAACTGTATCAAATGCCTTGGACAGGTCTATAAATAGATCTGTATAGATCTATAAAGATCTATACAGGTCTATAAATAGGGCAACACAGAATTGTTTGCAGTCCAGGGCATGTATGATGTCATTTAATACTTACATCTAGAAACCAGGACAGAAAATTGCACTCTACTAATGTTGAAGAATTTTATTTAACTTGGAAAGATAGTCTGCTAATATATAAGAAAGTTCTCCATAAAGCTAGAACTTTATATTACACATCTTTAATAGATGAGAATAAAAATAACCCTAGGTTTCTGTTTAGACTATTGCTAGACTAATTAAAAGTCCCATCTCTGTTGAACCATGTATCCCTATTGATGACTTCATGAGATTCTTTATAAATAAAAGTATTTCAATTAGAGAGGAAATTCAAACCATCCTTCCTTCTACTATCCCTAGTCCTCTGTCAAATGAGACTACTTTAAAAATTTCACTAGAGCCTGATTTGTGTTTGGACTGCTTTTGTCCTGTTGAGCTCTCTGAATTGTCAAAAATAATAACCTCATCCAAACCATCCACATGTCTGTTAGATCCCATCCCAACCAGACTGTTTAAAGAGATATTTCCCCTAATTAATGTCCACATTTTGAATCTACTTAATTTGTCTTTAATAAGTGGTTACGTGCCACAGTACTTTAAGGTTGCTGTAATTAAACCTTTACTTAAGAAGTTTGACCTTGATTCAGAAATTCTGGCCAATTACAGTATAGACCTATATCTAACCTAACTTTCATCTAAAAAAATGTTAAAGAAAACAGTTGCAGGTCAGTTGTGTGAACATCTACAAATAAATAATCTGTTTGAAGAGTTTGAGTCAGGGTTTAGAGCTCATCATAGCACAGAAACAGCCCTAGTAAAAGTCACTAATGATATTCTCATGGCCTCAGACAATGGACTTGTATCTATACTGGTCCTGTTAGACCTCAGTGCTGCATTTGATACAGTTGATCACAATATTTATTTATTTATTTATTTAATCCAATATTTTACTACGTACAGAGGCTTGAATATGATTACAGAAACTGCCTGTGTCTACCTGCTCCTCTCTCCACTGATATAGTCACATCTGTTTGGATGTCAAAAAAACCCAGGTCCTCATTTCTCCTTCACTGGCCTCTTCTACAAAACATAACAGTAAGACATTATCTAGTGTCTCAAAAGATCATACTGCAAAGGGCATCAGTGTGTTTCTATTTACTCACCATCTCCTCGTCTTCCCTTTCAGCCTGAAACCCATTGCTGTACCTGTAAATAAAGATCACTTATTTTTGTACTTTGACTCTGTCTTCCTTCCAGTCTGCTTACCTTGGGGTCGACATTAATACAGTATAATCACGATAGTTTTAAAGCTAAATGTAGATTTGAAATGTAGACACACTTTTTGCCCTGCTCCCCTCAGGCAGGAAGTTGAGGAGCATTAAAGGCCCCAGTATAGCTCTGTGTTCGGCCGGACGCCGTTCGAACGCAGCGGCACAAGCCTTTGAACGCGGGCACGAACGCGCCAAGCTCAAATTTTATGACCGCGAACGCCAGTGCATTGTCGCACAATAAACTGCCCGGCGCCGGACAGTTTTGTATGTGACACAGATGTATTAAATTCCCCTTCTTCATCCCTGATCTGGACTTTTCTTTTGTTTTTTTCCAAAAGTCAAGTGATCGCTGACTCCATGACTGAAATGATGAGGAAATGAATGAATTTGTCACGAGCGAATTAAACTCGGGTCCAACGTGGCTGCGCGAGGTTCTGCCAATTTTCTGGTGTGCTAGACCAGCGCGCCATGTTTTTATTTTATTTTTTAGAACGTTTTATTAACATATAAACACAGAACACCGCTGCGGCTGCAGCTCGTGCCTTTTTTCCCCCCACCCGACCTGTCAATCAATTCAGTAGGCGTGTCAGCAAATGACCAATCAGCGACCTCAATTTGTCCCATAGGTAAACGCTCTGCCCTGCTGCTGCTCAAATGATGTCAAGAATTTGGAGCGAAAATGCGAGTATTAATGCGAGAACGAACACAGAGCTATACTGTGAACTGCCTGCGCACAGAACGTGCGCACAGAACGTGCACGTAGAGCGGTGTTCGGCCAAACGCAGAGCTATACTGGAGCCTTAAAGATCCACTGACGTGATTTTTCTACTAATCATCAAATTGCTCAAAATATATATATATTTATCATTTAAATATGTTAGTTTTTGCAAACAAAATGATAAATCACTTTAATTTTGCTTTAAAAGTGATTTTGAACTTCAAGCTGTGTTTAATCATGGGAAATCCGTTTACACCCGAACGCACCATCTGTGATGTCATGTGCAGAGTTGAGGCAGAGCTCTTGGCTTGTCACGGTATGAGCAGCTCACATAAAAGTAAGTCTGATACGGCATCAGATCTAAATTAGATCCTGCTGTTTCTTGTTCCATCACCCAAACTATTTTCTGCTTCCCAAAATGAAGACAAATAGCTTAAATCTTCACCTAGATTGCTAAATTAGTCAGGTTTTAAAATGTCTGCTATTGAAGAGACTGGAGCCCTCTGCCTCTCACTCTGCACATTACATCACAGATGGTGCGTTCAGGTGTAAACGGATTTCCCATGATTAAACACGGCTTGAAGTTCAAAATGCGAGTATTAATGCGAGAACGAACACAGAGCTATACTGTGAACTGCCTGCGCACAGAACGTGCACACAGAACGTGCACGTAGAGCGGTGTTCGGCCAAACGCAGAGCTATACTGGAGCCTTAAGTGTAGAACCACTTGACTGAGGAACAGCTTCTATCTTGAAGCTGTTAGACTCATGAGTCCCAAACCAGGATAATCACTGTGAAAAAATATCATCATGTTGC
The DNA here is from genome assembly GCA_038048925.1 of Garcialebias charrua. Classification (NCBI taxonomy): domain Eukaryota; kingdom Metazoa; phylum Chordata; class Actinopteri; order Cyprinodontiformes; family Rivulidae; genus Garcialebias; species Garcialebias charrua. The sequence goes on along the minus strand of JBBPBX010020421.1, from coordinate 16,340 downwards.
TGATTGATTTCAAGCTGCTGTGTTCACTCATACTCCTTTGCTCACTCAGACTCATGTTTGTGCTGTTGTTTGTTGTTTTGTTTTTGTACTACTAGTGCTTAGCACGTGGGAGTGGTGGTGCAGAGGTTAAGAAGGTGAGCTTGTGATCGGAAGGTCGCCGGTTCAAGCCCCGGTACCGACAACATCAAGAATGTGGGTGGGATAAGTGAAGCGGTCACACCTGTCTTCTGCCCCACTCTGGGCCCTTGAGCAAGGCCCTTAACCCACACCATCTGCTCCCCGGGAACCCTAGATATCAGCTCTCTGCTCCACACAGAGGGCTGTGGTAGCTCAGTGGTCTGTGGTTGTGTCAGGAAGGGCATCCAATATAAAAACAATTGCCAAGTCTTCGTGCGACTAGTTCGCTGTGGTGACCCCTGACGAAGGGAACAGCCAAAAGAAGGAAAATAAAAACTACTAGTGCTTAGCATACTTTTAGTTAAGCATTTTTTTAGCTCATATCTTAGATCTTATTACTGTTTTTCTTTTACATTTTATAATTTTGTTGGATGTAACTGGGAACTTTTGTACACAATTTTGTTCCACTATGTGGTGCATATGACAAATAAAGAAACTCAGACTTTTGACTTTGAGATTTAGACTTGTTTGCCTTTAATTTATGTTTAGTCAAGAACAAACTGAAAGTCTGCTATCCATAGTTGATGCTAAATTAAAGAGTGAAACACAAATACCGTGTGTTAAAGCATTCCATCAAACCATGATGTCTATTGTTTTAAAGGTTTATTGACACGCTGCATTTAACCCTCATGTTTTTTGTTTCTCTCTCTTTTAAACTGAATCCATGTGGCAGGAGCACTCACGGGGATGCAGCTGGGCCTGGGGGAGCTGCTGCAACAGAGGCTACGTTGTGGTCAGGTCAGAGAGGCTCTGGGCATCCTGGAGGCCATGGACTGGAGCATCATAGGGGACGAGTGCTACCAGGGCCTGAGCTCGGTTGTGAACCACCTGCTGAGACTGCAGCTGAACGCTGAGAGGGAAGGTTGGGGATCTTTGATTTCAGTCTTCAGAAAGTTTGCACTTCAGTAATTCAAATATTGTAAACTCAAAACTACTGGTAGTAAGTCTGCAAAATGAGGTTGATAATTGTGCCTTTATGAAGTTAGACTGTGGTTTTAAGGGTTTGATTTATGCCCAAACAAAACATTTTGTGATTATTTTCTGTCTGCAGCCCAGCTGGAAGCTGCTTTGGGGGTGTTTTACGCCAGTGATAATGGAGTACAGAGAGCCAGCCAGCAAGTATGCCCGCCGCTTTTTTCACCATCTCCTCAGGTAACACCACCTTCTCCGTTTTGTTGCTGGGGTTTTTATTTGATGCACATGGTGAGAAATTAGCTTTGTTCACACAACTCAGGGGGGTCCAGGTCAACTTCTTTAGGAACACTTCCGGACATAAAACAAAGAATATCACAGCATCAAGCAGAGTTCAGGCTTTAAAAAATGATGTTTAGGACTATTTTAAACATGATAGTAGAATATATTGTTTTGTTTATCAATGTGGAGAGGGTTATTTGAATGAGAACTGTTAAAAAAATGCATTTAAAAAATGACATCCATTGAAAAATCCATTCCCCGCTGCATTATTTTCTTCTCACTTTTGCTATTTTAAACATTCTAAAAAGGAAACCATTTTTAAATTTTATGCTGATGCAGCTTTGAGTCATTCATGAGGCAAAGCACCACACATAGACCTGTTTAGACTGTTGTTTCATTTTTCCTTCTTCCATGAGAGCCCTTTGAAATGCCTGTTTGACTGAAATAGACCCTGTTGTTCCCACACACTGCTGCTCCATTCAGCAATTACCTTCTGTTTCCTCCTCTGTACCCTAGCTGGAGAGTGGTTTCCCTCCTACTCGTCCTTTCTTATCACCTACCTGCCATTCTTTTTTCTCCAATAAGATCAAATAACGAACTCCCCCACTCTACCTCCTCTTGCTGCTTGTTTATTTGTTTCATGTTGGGCATAGACAGGAAAAGTTGTGTAGTGCTGGAAGCTTCAGCTCTCTCTCCCAGCTTCCATCCATCCATTATCTCCCGCTTGTTCCGAAGTTGGGTCGCGGGGGCAGCAGCCTGAACAGGGAGGCCCAGACATATATTTCCACAGCCATCTCTTCTAGCTCTTCTGGGAGGATCCCAACACATTCCCAAGCCAACCGAGAGACATATGTCCCTTTTTCACAGTTCCTCCTTGGCTCTGCTTTACCCTGCTCAGGCCGGTTCCATGTTTTTTTTTCACAGGGCCTTCTTCGTGGAGCTGGCCTGTTTTTTAATTACCTACTTCTTTGCGGTTCCAATGAGGCCAAGCAGGACCCTAAAACATGACGTGAGCGCACTGTCAGTTACTGATTGGTCAGGGGGCTGAATCATTGGTCGGAGGGCGGAATTTCAAAAACTGCCACCGCAACCCAATCTGCTATTTCCTTTTTAACCCGTCTTTAGAAACAACTCGAATCCGGAAGAGCATATTTTGGAGTATTTTGAACGTATAAACAAATGATGATGCCACAAACTAGGTCAAATGCTGAAGTTCAGGCATTTTGTGTTTGCTAGCTGACGAAAAAGTTCAGAGTGAGTTAGATGGAGTGACACATAACGAGAAGGTTTTTAAAGAGGTGTTGTTGCGTTGATAATAATGATCCGCCCACCAAAGCGGCACTAATGGGCACTATGGAAACAGAAAATGAAGCGATCCAACCTGTAAGGCCCAATAAGGGCAGAGCCAAGCAGGACCTATGGAAATGAGGCAATAGACTCTCCAGCGTGTTGTGGGTCTTCCCCGGGGCCTCCTCCCAGTCGGACATGCCCAAAGCATCTCCCTAGGGAGGTGCCCAGGGAGCATCCTTACTAGATGCCCGAACCACCTTAACTGGCTCCTCTCGATGTGGAAGAGTAGTGGTTCTATTCTGAGTCTCTTCCAGATAACCAAACGTCTCACCCTATCTCTTAGGGAGAGTCCAGCTACCCTACGGAGGAAACTCAACCGCCTGTATCCCCAATCTCATTCTTTCAGTCACTACCCAGAGCTCGTGACCATAGGTTAGGGTAGAAACGCAGACTGACCAGTAAACAGTGAGCTTTGCCTTACAGCTCAGCTCCCTCTTCACTACAACAGACTGGTACAGAGTCCGCAATACTGCAGACATTGCACAAATCCATCTGTCAATCTTATGCTCCATTCTTCCCTCACTGGTGAACAAAACCCCAAGATACTTGAACTGCTCCATTTGATGCAGAACCAATCCACCCTTTTCTGGCTGAGGACCATGGCCTCAGATTTGGAGGTGCTGATTCTCATCAAGCCGCTTCACACTTGGCTACAAACTGCTCCGGTGAGAGTTGAAGATCACGGCATGATGACGCCAACAGGACTACATCATCTGCAAAGAGCAGAGATGGAATCCTGAGGTCAACGAACCGGAATCCCTCCGAAGCCTGGCTTCACTTAGAAATTCTGTCCATATAAGTTATGAACAGAATCTGTGACAATGGGCAGTCTTGGCGGAGTCCCAACTCCCACTCTGAAGGAGTCCAACTTACTAAAGGCAATGTGAACCAAACTTTCGCACCGCTTATACTGTATAAGGACTGAACAGCCCATAGCAACGGGCCCCCAATCCCATACTCACGGAGCACCTCCCACAGTGTACCCCGAGGAACATGGTCAAATGCTTTCTTCAAGTCCACAAGACACATGTAGACTGGATAGGCAAACTTACTCGCTTCTCTAGTACCCCTGAATAGACCTTACCAGGGGAGCGATGCCCCTGTAATTGGAACACATCCCTGGTCACCTTTTTTGAATAGGGGAACTACTACCCCAGTCTGCTAATGCAGTGGCATTGCTCCTGATGTCCATGCAATGTTGTGTAGGGGTTCAGGGGTATCAGTTTACTGATTTACCTGTCCACCAGATGAAAAATGAGTAGGGTTTATCCTGACACAAATTCTCATCAATAATTCATGGGTTCTCACTTTTTCAGATTAAAACACAAATCTGTGACCAGGCGCGATGCAATTGACAGGAAACTTTATTATATTTGACCCACCAAAGGTAGAATCCCTTAATAACAAATCATTAAAATTACATCAACACATGTACATTGATTGATCGATCAGTTTCCTATAAATTTACTTCAGCAGATGAAATCACGCGTCCGTAACTTCTAGGAACAACAGAATACAGTTATGGATCTTATAATAACTTATATCTGCAGGCATTTAGCTTAAAGTTCTGGCTTAGAGGTTAAAGGAAAAGTTTAGGAGAGGAGGAAGAAATTTGAAGTAGTTTTATCTTGCATTCATGACCAGAATGACACTCTTCCATACGTATCCAGCTAAGATATCATCGTACGCTCCAGTAGACAAACAGCTGCTCTTTTACCTCAAGACGTCCGTCTCGGTTCTGGTAAAGAGCTAGGGCAACAGCCTTGGACGTAAACGGGTCGTAGGTCCGGCAAGTCCAAGCTGGATTCCAAAACGTGTTTACCTTCTCAGTATCTCAGTGATACTTTATTTAGATGGCAGAAGTCATGGCAGTTCTTGGTTTGGTTTCAAGATAAATTATTCCTTGAGAGGAAAATTCATTCTAAGGTTCGGGTTTCACAGCAGCCTGCTGTAACCCTTTGCTGATAGGACGGGGTCTTTAGCTCATGACTAAACGTCTGACAGCTGAACGAGAACAGTCCGTGCAACTCAGACTCCCACCGGCAATGGAAGTTCCAGGAAGTTTGGAACTTTTAACAGGATCTGACGTCAGAGTTTTCTTCTCCGTTCATGGGTTCAGTCGACCAGTGAATGGGAGGAGATTTGTTGACGTCAGGTGAACATCAGTTAGGAATGTTTAGAAAACAAGAAGCCGACTGTTTTAAGAACAGAGGAAGAATGTTTTTAGAAACAGACAGAAAAGAGTCACCAGTGAAATGAATATGTTTATGTTTATGTTTATTAAATTTGTTCATTTTTTTACAAAAGAAATACAATACAAGACAATCCCATTAATGATACGTACACAATGTAAAAAAATGAAAGGTAGCAGAAAGAAGAATAAATCTTATTATATCTGCCCCTTTTTTCAAACAATCAGATTAAACAATAATAATCTTTCACCAGCAGTACAAAATGACTAACTCTTTCTAATTTTCTAATACTAATACATAACTAATAATTGATACAATACACATTATGCTAATTCATATATATTTTTTCAACAAATTCCTTTTGATCATTTTCTTAAATGTAAACAGTGACTTGGCATTTTTAACTACATTCTCCAAGCCATTCCATAATCTAATTCCCTGGATTGAGGTAGAACGTCCCTTCAAGCTAGTTCTGAATTGTGGTTTTACAAACATCTCTGTCCCCTTAAGATTATAACAACTTTGTCTTTTAACAAAATTCATTTGGATATTTAAAGGTAAATCGTTATTTTGAGCCCTATACATAATTGATAAAATATTATAATCAACCAAATCATGGAATTTCAATAATTTCAGTTGATAAAATAATGTACTGGATGGATGACAATAATGTTTTCTAGTGATAAGTGATAATATCTGTTTCTAGTGATAATATTTCTAGTGATAATATCTGTTTCTAACTTCTAAACAAAACTGAGAAATTCAGCTTGACACATACTTTGAACTTTCACACAGTTTAAGCACCATCGTACTGCAGAATAAACCAGCATAGTAATATATGTGATCATAAAACATATTGTAAAGTACAACACTGCTCATATGAATAACACAGGTGATGCTTTGATTAAGTTTGTATTAGAACAAAATTGTCTTGGTGAGATATTATGTTCTTAGATTCAAACTAAAATGGAATAAAATAGTGTCCACTTGTCTCTTTGAGAGCCTCAAGAAAAGTGTACCACTAAGAGTTTCAGAGAGATGTGAAAAGGTGTAAATCCAGGTCAGAGATGAAGGCCTGTATCACTACAGTTGCAAAGGTGTGTCAACCAAGACAGCCCCACAACATCCAGTGCCTTAAGGAAATCAGGGTGAATCTCATCCACTCCTGGAGCCTTCTTGCCATGGAGCTTTTTAACTACCTCGATGACCTCAGCCACGGTTATGGACAGACCAACCCCAAAGTCCCCTGACTCTGATTCCTCAATGGAAAACGTGCCAGTGGGATTGAGAAGGTCCAAGAAGTATTCTTTCCACCTCCTGACGACATTGCTGGTTGAGGTCAACAGCACCTCACTTTCACTGATCAGTGTTAGTAAAGCGTTACTTCCCCTCCTCAGCCACCTGATGGTTGGCCAGAATCTTCTGAGCTGACCGAGAGTCGTTATCCAGGTTCTCATTGAACTCCTCCCAAATCTGAGCTTTTACCTCAGCAACAGCCAAGGCTACGGACCGTTTGGCCCTCTGGTACTCCTCAGCTGCCTCCAGAGTCCCACCAGCCAACAAAGCCCAATATGACTTTTTTCAGCTTGACAACCTCCCTAACCCAGAGTGTTCCACACCGAGTTTGAGGATGGCCACAGTGAGAAGTACCGACAACCTTGCGGCCACAGCTCAAGGCAATCACTTCAACAATTGAGTCATAGAACATGGCCAACTCAGACTCAATGTTCCTCGACT
>JBBPBX010020420.1:11791-43395 GCA_038048925.1 Garcialebias charrua | reverse complement strand
GATGTTGATATGACGCGGAATATATTTGGATTTAATGCAAAATAAATGGGAAGTAGAGAAAGTATTACCGGTATACTACATTGAATTACAATTATTGACTATTTAAACTTTTATAATAAGCTTGTTAATTTAAATTAACAACCATAATCAGATCAAAATTATTAAGTTTAGGCATTTTAGGATAACAAGTCTTAGAAAAATTTAGCAGAAATTTATTTTTAGACTTGCCAGTAAATTCTGTCTTTTAAAAGTTTAACTAAATTGATAAAACTTTGACACTTATAAAGGATAAAAATATATATATATTCTTGTCAAATAAATTTTTGACTAGTTGTAAGTTGAAACGCTCAGTTTAAATTCATCATTTTTAAACGATTTTTGCATACATTGAAAATGTTTTATCAATTTTAAAGAGCTGTTACACAGTTAAGTAGATTATAAGTGCTGTTTCCTTTTAAGAGTTATATAATGTGACTGTAATGATTAATAATAAAAATGCTTTATTAGAAGTAACTTTTCAGCAAGTAGGTTTAATACGCACAAGAATCCAGCCAACTCGCCAGGAGTGAAAGACACATTTCACTGTTAAAACCTAATTTTGGTGTTGTTTTCGCATAAATTATGACCATTAGAGGCAAAAAGAGGTCTGGTATATTTGAACGGTAATTAGAATAACATATCATTTGACCATACAATGCATAGGCTTTGACAGCAGTAAGAGTTGTTTTCATTCAAACAGATTGGGGCTGTGTATACAGTAATAATAATATGGAAAATTAAAACGGAGCCCATGCTTTAACTTTTGATAAGTAAACCACTGAAAAGTGGTAAAATTTCTAGTTTCAGGTTAAATTGACAATTTTACTCATACGTAAATTAATGGTTTTAGATCTATTATGCAGATCAGATTAGAAGGATGCCTCTGTTGAAAATTCACTTTTATGTAAATGTACATTTAAAATTCCATTGTGCAAACCAGACTTGCAGAGGTGGCTCTTTTCAAGGTAATTGCTTATAGAATTAACATGATTACTTTGAATCTGGTTTGTTAAGGATTTTTACATTTTTCTATTTTCTCATTTTTTATTTATTTTAGAAGCAGCCTCACGATGTTTGTGGAGCGGAAAACGTAAGTCCTGGACCTCACGACACTTGCAAAAACACATAGGTAGTAGTACATACAGTACATTAAGATAGGGTCATGTCAAACACACATGCAGCGTCTGAATTTTTGAATCACAAACTACTGTGGTTATTGATTGGATTGGATCAGATTTGATATTGAGGGCATGTCCAGAAGCTGGCTCACTGACTTCACCGAGAACACCAAGGCTGGACTCCCAGGCGGCCCTGCTCAAAATAAACATTCGAGGGGCTTAAAAACTATGGCACTGACGAGGGCGGTGCACTGGACTTTTATCCAAGCAAGAGACTGTCCACAAAGACTGTCCACAAAGACTGTCCACAAAGACTGTCCACAAAGTTAAGATGAGAGACTGTCAGCAAAGCAAATGCAAAGATTTTGTCAAAAAGGTCATCAAAGGTCATCAAACACACATGACCAGAATATGCGGTCACTGGATGCTCTGAAAAGAGTGGTCTGAGCACATTCTCCAACAAGAAAATGAGAACAGGTCCTGAAGTCACCCACGCCAACTGTCCAGCTGAAGGTCATGCCCCCCGTATGGATCTGTGAAGATCTGTCAATAATCCTGGTATCGTGTTTCAAAACTGCAGTCTGCTTAATTTTATTTAATGTAACACATTCTCATGATATGGCCTGCTAGAGCAAGGCCACAGAATTTGTAGTTTATATTATGTGGGTCTGACGACTTATTTTTCCACTTCCAGTAACTTCGTGATGGTACAGAGATAATGATCCCAGCTCATAACCCTGAAACAAGTTAATGTTTATATTTTCTTTTACAGATTAAAATTGTGTCTCCACAAACATTCATGCAAAAGTTTTGTGGAGCTGAAGGAAGGATTGTCCTTGACGGGAATGCATTTTGGTTGGTCTGGTTTTCCACAAAGGAATTGATTAAGACATTTTTAGAACAATTTTTATAGCTTTATGCTTTAAATCTTAGATTATTTATACCATACCACTTTATTTATAGAGCACTTAGGCTGACGCGGGCCAACCAAGGTTCTGTACGATAGAAACAAGCCAAGCAGACAGTGAAACGAGAGGAAAAACAAAACAGAAACGAAAACATATTATTAAGAATGTATCACTAATAATATTGATGATGGCTCATAAAGGGAAACAGCTCATTCATTCATTGATTAGCTCATCAGTTATACAAAAAATAACTTTTTAGATTTTTATATTCGAAAGCATAGCCATTTAAAGGATAATTTAAGAAGCACGTTGTACTGTAGGATAAATCAGATAAACCTACAAACCACATTGCTTTTATATATGTTGTTTAATAAACAGGCACTGTATATGTCATTTGATAAAAATTTATTTTTAACAGATCCAAAGAGAAAAAAGATGGGGGACGCCCTGGAGTTTTGGATCTATTCATAAGGTTGATTTGAAAGGTTGATTTTGAAATGTGGTGGTTCTATATTTTTAAAACACGACTGACTCTGACTATAGACTGGACTTATTTTGAGCACATGAACCACAGTTTTTATTGTAAATTCTATGTGTATATATGTATGTATGTCTATATGTATGTATGTCTGTCTGTACGTATATGTCTGTCTATGTCTGTATGTATGTTTAGATTTTTTCTACAGACTATGAAAAAGGTAAAGTATTTTAGGTGAGTATAAAACGTCTCCGCCTCCTGCTACTCATTTTGATGATCATGCTAATTAAGAATAACTTACTAATTAAAATAACCTCAAATCAGAGTGAGTGATTACTCATTTTCACTGAAGAATGAAATCATTTGTTGTTGTGTTGTTTTTGCCATTAAATACAAATGTTTTAGATAGTAAGAATGGAATTTTATTTTATGTTTAAAGAAACAATTATTATTATAGCCGATTACAGAATTTAGTTTAAGTTAAGTTAAGGAGTTACCCACAGTAACTAACTAAAAGTTTATTTTATTTTTGTGCCCATAAAGGGCTATTTTGTTGTGTGTTTGAGAATTATTTCCCACATCTTTGAAAGTGTATGAGTTCTATTTAATTGTTTAAGACAAATTAGATTGGTTCTTTTTTGGTTAAAACAAATTAGATTGGTTTTTTGGTTAAAACAAATTAGATTGGTTCTTTGGTTAAAACAAATTAGATTGGTTTTTTGGTTAAAACAAATTAGATTGGTTCTTTGGTTAAGACAAATTAGATTGGTTCTTTTTATTTTAAAACAAATTAAATAGCTTATTTCTTTTATTTGTTTAACACAAATAGATTAGTTCTTTTTATATATATATGTTTCTTCTCAAAAGTTCTATTTCTTTGGAAAAAGCTTAGTTTTTGTGGTTAAATAGACTAATCCCTGCTAAATATATTATTCCTTTTAAAACTTTTGACATAAGCCATAAAGTGAGACCATACTCATTGCAAAATTCTCCTCAAAATCAAAATCTTTATTTCTCACAAATATTGAAATAAGTCATGCAATATGACAATCATCACCACAGAGTTATCCAAAACTTTATATCTCTCAAACCATCCTAAAAATGTGATCCTGAATTTGTCAGGGCGTTACTGTGGAGGCACGGGACGGTGGTGTGAGTTTTTGCCCCTAATTAGAAATTCGGCCTCAGGGGATGTTTTTCCGCACCGCTCACCTGATTGATAATGATCAGTTTATATATGATAAAGAGGATGAAATGATGGAGATGTTCAATATTTATCATCTAAAACTAATTACTCTGACCCAATAATTATAACCCAGCTCACTTATATCAAATATTCTCTGTTCCCTTTTAACACTTATATTTGATATTACAAACATGTTGTTTGCTTTTCTCTGATACAGAAAAGACAGTCTTCTAGCCTTGACAATGTCTGGATAAGATGTTCTTGTAGGATCAGAAACACGACTTGTTTGTTTTATCTGTAAGACGTCAGAGCTTGTCAAACTCCACCTGCTTCTTGTATAAATAGCTTGTCATGTCCAGTACAATTTGGAATTGTGCAGGACAATGTATTTGAGACCAAAACTAAGTTTCAAAAGACATTAAAAGCCATTCCCCTTTGCAAAGTTGTTTGTCTGATTTAACACTGTTCTCTTGTTTATACTTGTGTGGTTTTTATTAAGGTAACAGGGGTTTAAAATCCCCATCAAGAACATACAAAAAATACAGCCCTTTTATGTGTTTTTAGATGAAAGTGTGTTAGCTAACCGTTTGGAAACAAGTTTCTGAGCATGTTTATGAACTAGTATGAACATTTGTGATGAAAAAGGAGTGTTCGTAGTAGCGCTAGCATAAATTTTCCAATTTACGACAGAAAATCCGGACTTACGAGAACACGTGTTTCGTGTTCCGACGTACGAGATTTCGCCTTACGAGATAGTCGGAGGAACGGAACTCGCTCGTAAGTCGGGGACCACCTGTAAATTGAAATCCAGTAAAATGGCCACAATACCCAGCCCTATCGTCCACATATCTGAACCAGTGGCTCAGTGGTATTCTCCTGAAGGAGTCTAGTGCTCCCTTTCAACTTCTTCAATGAAGAAATTGGATGTAATCGATGACACTGGAAAATCCCACAGCACAACCATGCTTATGTCAATAAAAACAACCATTTAAGTTTTTTCCCCCCCCTACAACTTTACTTGTGGACAACACCTGTGTGTGTTTTACTTTTTATTCAGACTGAACTGGTTGACCACTGAGCAGTGACAGTCTGTTCCAGCTGGCAATGATGCCTTGTTTTGGGTCAAGCTGAATTTTGTGGCCACCTCCACTCCCTCTGAGCCTACAATCCAGTCCTGGAGCATTACTCACAACTGGAGAGACAAACACCCCCATCATTCAGTGCATCATAGCATCTGCCAGAACAACTGATTCAACACTTTCAGTCTGCAAGACTTCTCCCTCCATGCCCAAAGTCCACAGCAAACTTTAATTCAACCTTTATTTATACAGGTTAATCCCATTGACTTCCCTTTTTCTTCAAAATACTCTCCCCTCCGAACTTCCTGTACCGAGCCTCACCATGTCTCCACAAAACAGATCATACTAGTGCCACAGCTCACCTGTCCTTTTCCACTGTCTTTGTCACTGGTGCAAACATCCTCAAATCTCCACCACCCCCCCCCTCCACACAGCCTCACTTAATAATAATAATAATGAATTTAATTTATAACGCACTTTTCATTAACAAAAATCTCAACATGCATTTGTCCACCATCAGCATCTCCTCACACCCTTTTTCATCCAACCAGGCTCATTCACTGATATTCAGTCCCACAATAAATTCATTACTTCAATGTCATTACAATTTGTATCCAAGGAGCAACAGTCCTCATTATTCTTGTAAAACTCCCCAAGCCTGAATACACTCCCACCCTCCCTCTGTTCATGGAATTATAATTCACATAGGCTGCATGGATGCATCGTGTCATGACTCCAAAACCACCAGAACTGAGTTGAACAAATTTCCTGAATTTATCAACACCTGTGGCAAATACCGTAAGAGTTTATAATCTGAAGAGGATGAAAATTAAAATAAAACTTATTTTTCCTAGTGAGTTACAGAAGTTCTTATGACAGTATGTGCATGTACCAGTAAATATATCACAGTAAAACTGCTTACAATATTCTTTTGAATGAAACTTGTTGATGATGTGAGTTTTTGTTTGTTAGAGCATTTTGATAAGTGGACAGTATTGAAGTGACTGTTCTGATGATATGTCAACAAATATTTAAACTAATATACCAGACATTTTCTATTTCTGAATTCCTGGATATTTTGGTGTAGAGGAATGCATTTTCTAGTTGAATCTGAACAAAACATGATGACGTAACAAGCTGTGAAGAAGAGCTAGATTTATTTCAACAAGTCCAAAACGCAGACAGCTTAACCACAGGATCCAAACAGTTCCTAACACAGCTTAGCTCCACACTTCACTTTAGACTGCAGTAAATAAATACATACCTGTGTAACCCTGATGTTTGGTTTGATACCAGTGAACTGATGAATCGCTCACCCAGGAACCCGTCTCAGCTTCACAACATTTATTAACATGAACTTCATCTGTAACAGAAAAAACATGTGGTTGGTGGTGGTCTGACATGTAGCTCCTGCCCCAACTCTGAGAACATCAGGCAGTAAAACAGTCGTCAAGCAGTCTCCACTTACAAAATGACAGTTTTGCTGTGCACACAAACACTATGAATTACGGTAGTAACGTTTGTGAGATGTTTTCAAAATAAAAGCTGTGAATGACGTAATTCTTGCTATGTTATAAAATGATTTTTAATGTCCACCTGTGAATATGGATCCATAATATGTTTGCTTTTGTCACTCTTTTGTGTGGTCATTTGTTTGTTCATTATGTGAGAAGTTTAATTTGTTTTCCCTAAAGTTTCCAAGTATACAAAAACAAAACCATAAAGTTTCCAGAGACCAGTCTCTCTTCAGGCTGACTGCTGAACACCTCCAGATGTTACTGACCAATTTTCACCAAGATCTGATGTGGAATTTGAAAATTTAAAGCTCCCCTGACATGATCTTTTAACTTTCCAAAAAATGGCACAACATATATAAATATTAAGATTGACCTCTGACCGTTTTTGCTAAAACAATGTGAAATGAATGAAAATTCCTCCCAAAAACAGTTTAAAATTAGCGCCATTTTTTTAACACGATAAATAGGGATTTCCCCGTCGCAGGATGATGACGTCATAACAAGAAACGTCTCTACTGCGCACCTTGAAAACAATTGAGGAGATACAAACTCGATCCGTCCAATTTAGCCATTTAAAAGTTAATATTTTAGCGGATTGTCTGCAGAGAAGCCAAAGTTATTTCCAGTAAACAGCAGGTTATAATTTTTTTTCAGCTCCTGCTGGTTTTTGGAGACTTTTCACTTCAGGACGTGAGCAGCTCTGTGAGGACTTACAGCATAGTTTCCACAGCACTGAAATGGTAATATATTAGTTAATGTTTCTAATAATTATTCAACATTAATTTATAGTTTAAAAAATTAGTCCCTTTTAAAATATCTGTTAAATATATTATTCTTTTATTTTATTTTGTTTGTGTTTTCAGGTTTCCAGGTCTCCAGTCCATCACCTGAGGCTCTTCCTGAACCACTAGTACAACCCAGACTTTCACATCACAGCAGGTAAGATTGCATCAACAAAAAGAATAGTACTCAACAATATTCTTTGATGTAAATCTGTTGATTTTCTGTGGTTCTGATGAGGGAAGTGACAAAGTGGATGTAGCATTCAGCCCATAATGGACCCAGATGTCCCCTGCGTCCAGACCTACAACAACCGGACATCCATGAGCGTGCACGAGGAGGTGGTGGAGTCTGAAGAAGTACAAGCAGCAGGATGAGGAGAAACTAGACTGATGTCCCCTGCGTCCAGACCTACAACACCTGGACAGGAGGGTGGACGAGGAGGTGTTGGAGTCATTTTTACAGAGCTGGGGCCTCATGTACAAAGACTTGCGTGGATTTCTCACTGAAAAGTTACCTACGGTCAAATCCAGAAAAGTGCCTACGCACAAAAAAATCCAGATTTATCAAAATGTGCGTACACCGGAATCCACGCACATTGCTTTTGTACATCACAATCAACGTGGAATTGAGCGCACATGGGAGAGTGGCCGACTCCGCCTTTGACACGCCTCCGTATAAATATGCAAAGTCATTTAAATATGCCATGCACGACAGGAATGTCGTCTCTGCTCCATTGCAAATCATGTCGGAACGTGGAAAAAAGAGGAACTTCACGGACTGTGAACAGTAGACACTTCTGAGTGAGGCAGAGAAGCATGGAAAAAGGCTTTATTTGGCACGCTCAGCGCAAAACAAACCATCCACTTTTAAATAAGTTGACCAAGCTGCTCTAAAATGCCTGTATAGGTTAGTGGTGAGTGCGCTCGCCCTTCGTCCCAAAGGTCGTGAGATCGACTCCCGCATGGTACAACGTTTTATTTATTTTTTCATTCCAGATTTAAAGAACACAGGAAAACTATTTAATAAAACAACAAGAAATAGAACAATACATGAAATGAAAGGAAGCAGACGATTTCTTGTTTTGTAAATAGTTTTCATGTGTATTTAAATCTGGAACGAAAAAAAAAAAGAAAAACGTTGTACCGTGCGAGATTCGAACTCATGACCTTTGGAACTAAAGGCAAGCACGCTACACACTGACCTAAACGTAGGCATGTTGGTATAGCTTGGTTAACTTCTTATTTAAAGAAATCACATCTCACTGTTGTCAATATTGTTGCCACTATTTGGTGCATGCTTTTATATCCACTCATCTAATTGCGTCCATGTGGATGTAATAATCGTTAATCATGTGTGTTTGGTGGGATTTATGATTATTTTCATATCATGGACACAGTTTCTCTGAATCACCTGTAAGTGTCGCCAAAGGAACAATAACCACAGAAACGTGCGTACGCCAACAGGTGAGCTTGCGTGGAGGTGCGCAGATATTCACGTTCAGTTCAGTTTTGATACATACGGGGTTTTGCGTGGAAAGTGACGTGCGCACGGTTTTTGTGCGTGCGCACGGTTGATACATGAGGCCCCTGATGAAGTCAAACACCACTTGCTGATTTTTTTGTAAACTCAATTTTTTTTGATAATCTGTTCATATTAATGTTTCCCCAGAGGTTTTCATTTATTTGATAATATGGGATGGTTTTATTTTAATAAAATGTTTTTTTCAACATTCATCAATTTTGTTTTTACTAAAGTATGAGCTGTGAGTTGTAGATGCACGAATGAAATTAAAACAGATACACAAATATTCTCACAAAGAATAACTCAACACTAACAGATAATATAGTGTACTACTGTAACTTTATTTACACATAACTACAGAAACACTTGGTTCATTGTTATCCTTTTTTTTTTTCAAACAATATGTTCATTTGAACAGTCAGAAAAAATATTAAATTCATTGATTCATTTTCATCTCAATGCTCTGGCCAGTTGTAGTATTTCTGCATATTTTAATGTCTTGATGCACAAACGTAGCTTTCTGCAGCAGTCCTGATGTTCTACAGATCCTGAAGATGTCTCCATCTGTTGTTGAACAATATCAAGGTTTGTTCTCCACCTGGGTCCACTCTTCAGGTGAAGACATTTCTGTGAATTGATGATAAAACACACAGACAAACACAGTATATATTATATACAGTATACTGTATATTAAGACAATGGGTCAAACTAATGTCTTCAAACTCCACCACCTCCTCGTGCATGCTCATGGATGTCCAGGTGTTGTAGGTCTGGACGCAGGGGACATCTGGGTCCATTATGGGCTGAATGCTGCATCCACTTTGTCACTTCCCTCATCAGAACCACAGAAAATCAACAGATTTACATCAAAGAATATTGTTGAGTACTATTCTTTTTGTTGATGCAATCTTACCTGCTGTGATGTGAAAGTCTGGGTTGTACTAGTGGTTCAGGAAGAGCCTCAGGTGATGGACTGGAGACCTGGAAACCTGAAAACACAAACAAAATAAAATAAAAGAATAATATATTTAACAGATATTTTAAAAGGGACTAATTTTTTAAACTATAAATTAATGTTGAATAATTATTAGAAACATTAACTAATATATTACCATTTCAGTGCTGTGGAAACTATGCTGTAAGTCCTCACAGAGCTGCTCACGTCCTGAAGTGAAAAGTCTCCAAAAACCAGCAGGAGCTGAAAAAAAATTATAACCTGCTGTTTACTGGAAATAACTTTGGCTTCTCTGCAGACAATCCGCTAAAATATTAACTTTTAAATGGCTAAATTGGACGGATCGAGTTTGTATCTCCTCAATTGTTTTCAAGGTGCGCAGTAGAGACGTTTCTTGTTATGACGTCATCATCCTGCGACGGGGAAATCCCTATTTATCGTGTTAAAAAAATGGCGCTAATTTTAAACTGTTTTTGGGAGGAATTTTCATTCATTTCACATTGTTTTAGCAAAAATGGTCAGAGGTCAATATTAATATTTATATATGTTGTGCCATTTTTTGGAAAGTTAAAAGATCATGTCAGGGGAGCTTTAAGCTTCATAAATTTAGCTATTTTCTTTTCCAGTTAACACTTTACATTAATTATTTAAAACCAAACTGTTTGTTTTAAAGACTAGTCTCACATCACGACAGAGGAACACCCCAGATCAGTTATAAAAATGCAACATATTCTTTTTATTCCTTTTAAAAAAGTCCCTCAAACATTTTACGTTTTATTCATATTAAATTTAAAATAATTTTATTTTTTAAGACTTTGAAGTAGCATGAATATTTAACCAAAAAACACTGAGAACTTTTCAAAGACATTATAGTTATAATTTGTTTAAAGGTTCAGTATGCAGTTTCTGTAGAACTGCAGCACTTAGAAATATTTTCAACAAGCAAAGCATTCTGATCCCTCCCCCTCAGAGCCATATATGGCTCTGCCCCCTTGTGGTCTGTTGAATTTCAAATTCAAGCTCTGTTTTTATTGGCTGATTCAAATTCAAGCTCTGTTTTTATTGGCTGGTTACAAACTCTGTTTTTATTGGCTGGAAAATGGTGGGTCACCTTTTCTTTTTAGAAATGCTTATTTACCACCTGGAGAAGCAAGGGGACAATATTTTTTTTTTTCCAGAGATTACCTGGCTAACATCAGTCTGTCAGGAGGTAGTGACAGAGTGAAGAAATATGTTCATAAAAAAAGCTACATACTGAAGCTTTAATACTATTCATCGCAATAACCCTGAATTGGCTCGTTTTCAACTTATTTACCATATTTTCCATTCTATAAGCACTACTTTAGTCTTGCCCTTTGCACCCTGTGGTTTATGTGCAGGAGTGTCTTATTTATGTATTTTTTTCATAATTTTCAAGATGTTCAACGTCTTTTGCTCACTGTTTCAAATTGCCTACCATAACTCCTCCCACTCTGTCATCATGTGGCCAGAAGTCTAACCTGAATGACTAACAAGGTACTTTCGAGGACCACCCCCCAAGACAGACGTGCATTAATTTCTTCAGATCGTTCCCATGTTGTTTATCATATTTTGTGTTTCATGCACAGACCTGTTCATTTGTTCAGTGATAATGGAAAATGCACAGAGAATTTCTTATGATGCAACTTTCATGATAAAAGCCATAGGCTGTCGAGTAGGAAACAGATCTGCTGCTCATAGCTGCATTATGTTGATGGTCAGGACTGGAGATGCAAAAGCAGTCAAGTCTGTAACATGTTTTAATAAAAGTTTTTAATTATTTCTTTGTCAGTAAATTTGCATTAAAATACCGGGATCTCATTTTAAAGTCACATCCGAACATGAAGCGGCGAAAGGAGCTTCCGCTCTCCCCTTTCCATCTATGAGAGTACAGCGGTGGACAAGTCGTCAAATTTATTTTTAAACAAGTCAGTCAAGACTGGTACATATTTAAATAAAAGTTTTTAAAAAATTCCGTGTACAGTATGTTAAATATGTGTTTAAATACCAGCATTTCATTTAAGCTTAAATGGGCATTAAACAGTGCAGGAGACAACGGGAGGGAGAAAAAAAATAACTGGGAGAGGGCTGTTCTTCCTCATATGAGCAGTGCTGAGCAGAAATAATGTCAAATTTATTTTGAAAGTGACGATCTTGCAGTCCGAGTGTGTGTTTAAAGCAAGTTATATTCTGTAAAACTCCATCTGCTGGCTGATTCTTGTACTACAACAAAGCTGCACATTACACTGGAGAAGTCTGGGGGCACAGATTCTGATGATGAACGGTGGATGTATGTGGCTAAATAACCGAAGCGTCTTATTTATGTACAAAATTATGATTTATCTTTTATTTAATAAGTGCAGCTTAGAGACAGGTGCGTTATAAAGCCTGACAATTACAGTAGTTGTAAATGCAGTTCTTTCTCTTCAAAAGCTATTTTTTTCATAAAGCTTGACACGCATTACATTTACTGGTAATATCTGTTTTGTTTGTGCTAACTTTCTAACATAAAGACAAATATTCATATTTTTCTAAAACGTTTTTAAAAAGCAATGCGACAATGTTAAGATATATATGAACAAACCTTTTTTCCGCACATTAATGAACGTTTGAAAAATATTTCTAAGAAAAAGAATCCTACACTTTGAAATTACAGAAATGAATCTTTTGTTTGTTTCACACGTAAAATATAACAAATTGGAATGTATAATCCTATATAAAATAAACCCCTGTACCTACAAAGATCAGCCTTCCTTTACAAAATTCTACCATAATAATAAAGCTCTTAATTGTATCTATATGTTGGCAATATTTTACTAACAAATTACACAATTGAAAAAGTAATTCCCATACACATTCTTATAAAGGCATATACATATTCCATTACACAAGCAACTTATAAAAAACAAATACTGTAATTTCTGGACTATTAAGTGCACCTGAATATAAGCCGTGCCCACTAAATTTAAAAGGAAAATTAAAATTTTACATAAATAGGCCAAACTTGTCAATAAGCCGTGGGTGTTCACGTTGTAACATGAGATATTTACACAGAAATATATAAATTTTTACTTTTAATTAAATACATACCAGTAACGCACATAAATACAGTTACAAAAAATTCTGAACAGTGCCTGTAACACGACTGATAAAAACAAAAATTCAGTAGTCTACCAGGAAGTCATTGATCGCTAACCCCCAAGAGAGATGTGTACTGGGCAGCTATGTGAGCACCTGGGTGTGATGAAGCTAAATGTTTTGGTGGCATGAAGCTCGTTAGCCCATCAACAACAAAAATCCATAAATTAGCCGAAACCTTGCATAAGCTGCGGTGTTCAAAGCCTGTGAAAAATGTAGCGTCTTATAGTCCAGAAATTACGATACTTCAAATAAAATGTTTAAAAATACTAAAATTGTAAATATTTTCTTTAAATGACACTTTTTTAAATTGTTCTACAGTATTCCCTTGTTTATCATGGGTATTTGGGACCACGCCCACCCGCGATAAGCGTCAAACCGTGAAGTAGAGATACAGTAGTCCAAGTTCAGTAAACTTTGTCATGACATGTGCCAGGCTGTAATCACACTCATCACATGTCACTCCCAATCTTCCTCCTTAAATAAACAATTTAAATACTGTAACATGTAAACCTTTGTTAAATGTTTCAAATATGTAGAACATAAAAATGTGATGATCTTAGATGTAAAGATCTAAAGAACAGAAAGATGTTTTGAAACACTTCTAGAGAATGAACATAGATGTGAAGAACACAACAGACTGTTCAAACTGTTCTCTCTGACATTTGATTTGATTTTACTGGTGAAATGTTTGAGAACCAGTTCTCATTTACAAACTGGACCCAGCATGTTCCAGGAGTTCTTCATTCAAGACTCAGAGCTGCTCGTGGAACCATTTCTCACGTGTCTCACCAGATCTGCTAAATAAGTTGGAAATATCATTGATTTGGGTGAAAATTATTCTTTATTTATCCTTTACATTCTCAAATGATGTTATAAAATTAGTGATTGATTTGAATCAATGTCTCTAAAATATTTGTAAGTAAATCTATCTTTGGGAGTCAACCTATTCAAGATGGCCACCACAGCTAATTGAACCAAAAATCACAAGTTCTGAGTCTGTCAGATACTGAAGTGCAGCTGATGTGGCAGTAGCCGAGAGTCATCCTCAAAACATATTTCAAGAGGTAACAGATCACAAATGATCTCCCAAAATAACCTGAGATTGTTCATAAGGTCATCTGTACAGTTTGACTCAAACATCTAAAACTACATCCACTATGACCAGATGTTCTGATGATTTCAAGGAATGTTAGACCTTTAATCTCCTTAACACGTTCAACTTTAATGAATTTACACTATTTTATAAGTAACTCTCACCATAAAGCTGTTATTAATATCTGAATGTAAAAATGACTAAATAATTTAAAATGATAAACATCATGACATAAAGCTGCTTCCTGTAAGTTCTTCCATTGCATGGGTTTGCTTTGATTGTGGATTTCTGTGCACACAGTGCACGGTTCATCAGAAACCAAACATGGAGCCAACTAATGAAGTAACATGGAGCCAGACAAAACACTCAGAAGAAACATATTACAATTAAATATGACATATTTTACATTCACACAGCAATACTTTACACAGCTGTAGTAGAAACGTAGTTTTTGAGGGAATTGTGTTGCTGGATCCACATTTATCCAGTCAGGTAGTGTTCTAGTGTTTAGTTTTATACAAAGAACATTTCTGACTGGATTCACCTGCATCTTGACCTTAAAGGTTCAAACAGATCATTGTTTCATTTATTTACACACAATTCTCTTGAAGAGTCAAATGTGATTGTGAACTTTATCACTTATTTAAATTACATTCAGTCTTTTCATGTCTCAGCTCAACAATCAGATGTTATTTGTCTCCTATTCACCTTCTTAACAACCTTTGTAGTTTAAAATATTATTATCTTCAAAGTGAACACTTTTTAGTCACTTACTTGTTTAACAATAATGAATAAGTCTATTAGAAAGTTGAAATCTGTCACGTTCAGCGGCCCCGCTGACCCTTTAGGCCCCGCTGACCCTTTAGCCTGACCCTCTCCCCTCGGCCCCGCTGACCCTTTAGCCTGACCCTCTCCTTTTAGCCTGACCTTCCCCCTTTAGCCAGACCCTCTCCCTTTAGCCTGACCCTCTCCCTTTAGCCTGACCCTCTCCCTTTAGCCTGACCCTCTCCCTTTATGCCTGTCCTCTCCCTTTATGCCTGTCACCCTTCCTCTGCCCCTGACTTCCTTCTGTCACATTTCTTGCCCCTTCTGTCCACTGTCCAATTTTAGTTCAGCCTGTCTCTCCTCTGCCATATTCTTCTGTCCAGTCCTTTTTTAGGCATTAATCCAGTAATGCCTGTCACCCTTCCTTTGCTCCTGTTTCTTCTGCCCTGCTAATTTGTGTTCTGTGCCTTGTGTGAATGTTTCTTGCTTTTACTTTGTTTCTGTCCTTTCTTTTCACTTCCTCCTCAGCCTGCTTCTGCTCATCTGCTCATTTCTACTCATCCTTCTGCTCATGCCCTCTTGTCTTGTTTTTACTTTGTTTCTGTCCTTTCTTTTCACTTCAGCTCATCTGCTCATTTCTACTTGTTCCTTCTGCTCATGCCCTGCCCTCCTGTCAATCAACAGTTCACCACACCCCCTCAGCCTTAGCAATCACTTTCATTCCTTACACCTGTTCTGCCCTGCATTTAGTCTCCAGTGATCCCCTTCCAACCTGCTCAGTCATTGTTGTTGAATCTTTGGTTCCAGCTCTGGTCACAGACTTCACGGTCCTCTGTTTTTGCCTGCCTGCCTAAAATCTGAGTTTGAGAGTTTTGCCGCCACGCCGGCTTTTGTTTTGTGTTGTTTGGTGAATAAATAAGTTTTAGTTTGAAACATCTCCTGCTTCAATCATCTTGCCTGCTTTTTGGGTTCACACCAAACGGATCGTGACAGAAATCAAAACTTCAGGACCAAACCTGATGCAGTCAGTATCTGTTGACCCATTCCTCTTTATTTATGATTTCCAGTTTTGATCTTCCAAAACTGATGGCTGGAACATCTGGAAAGTCTTCATCACTTCTCTGACAATCTAAAAATATATAAACCATAAGAAAAGGTGCAAACAGTTAAAAGTAACAAAAGTCCTACAGATGAAGTTTCACAAACTTTAAAGTTAAAAACTATCACAACAACGTCCCAGCAGCTATTTCCATCCTTTTGGAGCGGCTGCAGCACGACGCCTCCTTTCTATTTAACGTCCACACAATCACATTTTTCTGACACGCTCTCCTTAATGTCAGCTCAACTCTGTTGCAGCTTTTAATACAATTAGTAAATATTTTAAACAAGTTGTTCAAGAAACACAAGTTGTAGGAACTGATTTGAACATCATCAGGTAAATATTCTAATTACAATTAAAAGAACAATTAATGAGCAACATTTAAATGAATTTTACTGATTTATTTTCTATTAGACTTTAACAGTGAGTGTGATAACTGACTGCATTTTAATAACATGAACGTTATGATCAGTTGACTTAGATAAATGTGTTTTTAAATAAATCAAAACCAATTTGAAGGAAATGAAGTTTCTAATGATTCAGAAAATCTATTTTATAAAAGAAGAGAAAGCTGTAGAAACATTTGATGTTTAATAAATGTAGCAGGACGACTTCAACTGTTCAAAAACTTTGTAGGTCCATAACACAAGGAACACGTGTCGTCCTTACTCTGGCATGATGTGTCTAACTCAAGTTGTTACTAAATCTCTTTCAAAATGATCAGGAAGAAGTTTGAATATTATTTAGTTTCAGTGAAACACATTTGTTTTTCTCTTACATGTTGTTGTTGGATGTAACTGGGACCCTGTGTACATAATCTCGTTTAATTACATGTACCACATGCGGTGCAAGTGACAATAAAGACTCTCTGACTCTGATCTATGTGTAATGTACGCATGTTCCTGAATAAAACTGGAATAAAATGTGCATCTGTCCTTCATGGCCATAACAGCAACTAAAATCATTTTAAAACCAGTTCACCATTTATAATTCAGAGTTATACTTTTCTCCTCTGTTTGTTAATAAATACTTACCTAAATGTTTTTGCAGGTTTTGAATTGTCTTCTGCTGAACTTGATCCACCACAAAGACTGTGTGGTTCACAGAGTTTCTGCACAAATCAAAATATGAAACTTTGAATTAAAATGTTCTCAGAGAACAATAAGTATAATTTTTATACACACTAACCAGAAACCTCCAGTGATTTTGGTCGACATGGACAAATAACACAAAGCTCTTGTAATTCTCAAAATTTGCCAGTAAAAAGAAACACTTGACGTTAAAATGATATAAATGTCATTTCTGAAATTAATGTACAATTTTAACAGTTCTAAAAAAGCTTAAGTCTTCCTCTGGAAGCTCCTGCTCCTACACAGAAAAACACACACACAGTCACGAGACTAGATTATCCAAGCACGAGACAACGAGACGTAGCTGCTAACAACTACACATGCTAACAGCTACACATGCTAACAGCTACAGATGCTAACAGCTACACATGCTAACAGCTACACATGCTAACAACTACAGATGCTAACAGCTACAGTTGCTAACAGCTAAAGATGCTAACAACTACAGATGCTAACAGCTACAACTGCTAACAGCTACAGATGCTAACAGCTACAAATGCTAACTGCTACACATGCTAACAGCTACAGGTGCAGCTACAGATGCTAACAGCTACACATGCTAACAGCTACACATGCTAACAGCTACAGGTGCTAACAGCTACAACTGCTAACAGCTGCAGATGCTAACAGCTACAACTGCTAACAGCTGCAGATGCTAACAGCTGCACATGCTAACAGCTACACATGCTAACAGCTACAGGGGCAGCTAAAGATGCTAACAGCCACACATGCTAACAGCTGCAGATGCTAAAAGCTACAGATACTAACAGTTACACATGCTAATAGCTACACATGCTAACAGCTACAGATGCTAACAGCTACAGATGCTAATAACTACAAATGCTAACAGTTACAGACACTAACAGCTACACATGCTAACAGCTACAGATGCTAACAGTTACACATACTAACAGCTACAGATGCTAACAACTACAGATGCAAACAGTTACACACACCAACAGCTACACATGCTAACAGTTACACATACTAACAGCTACACATGCTAACAGCTACAGATGCTAAAGGTTACACATGCTAACAGTTACAGATGCTAACAGCTACAGATGCTAACAGTTAGGCTCCAGCTCCCCGAGCGCTTTCGGGCTGCTCACTGCACCACCTGGTAGGTGGTTGGGTTAAATGCAGAGACGAATTTCGTCTGTGTATGGGAACATACGCAGATGACAGGAATAGACATTATTATTATTATTATTATTATTACACACACACTAACAGCTACACATGCTAACAGCTACAGATGCTAACAGCTACAGATGCTAACAGCTACAGATGCTAACAACTACAGATGCTAACAACTACACATGCTAACAGTTACAGACACTAACAGCTATAGATGCTAACAGCTACAGATGCTAACAGTTACACACACTAACAGCTACACATGCTAACAGCTACAGATGCTAACAGCTACAGATGCTAACAGCTACACATGCTAACAGTTACACATACTAACAGCTACACATGCTAACAGCTACAGATGCTAAAGTTACACATGCTAACAGCTACAGATGCTAACAGCTACAGATGCTAACAGTTACACACACACTAACAGCTACACATGCTAACAGCTACAGATGCTAACAGCTACAGATGCTAACAGCTACAGATGCTAACAACTACAGATGCTAACAACTACACATGCTAACAGTTACAGACACTAACAGCTATAGATGCTAACAGCTACAGATGCTAACAGTTACACACACTAACAGCTACACATGCTAACAGCTACAGATGCTAAAAGCTACAGATGCTAACAGCTACAGATGCTAACTGCTACAGATGCTAACAGTTACACATGCTAACAGCTACAGAGGCTAACAGCTACAGATGCTAACAGTTACACACACTAACAGCTACATATGCTAACAGCTACACATGCTAACAGCTACAGATGCTAACAGCTACACATGCTAACAGCTACAGATGCTAACAGTTACAGACACTAACAGCTACAGATACTAACAGCTACAGCTGCTAACAGCTACAGATGCTAACAGCTACCCATGCTGATGTAACCCAGCTGGATTTTATTTGTTTATTCTGTATTATTTGCCTTTCTGTATTGTTTTTACTTTATGGGTAGTGTCTCTTTAAGAGCAAAGTACGACATTACTTTACGCAGCATTCCAACTGCCGTTGCTATGGCAACTCCTGGGCTTTGGAGATCAGAACCGTTGGAGAGCAGAGACCTGCTAGTCTCTGCCGTCCTTCTGCATATCACCCGACTTCTTTATGCCTGATATATGATGTTTTCCTGCTAGGTGAGCATTACTGGAGATTTGTAAAGTCATATGTGTTTTAATTTTATGTACTAAGTCGTCGCTAAGGCAGTAATGTTGTTTAGAAACCAAACTCCTGTTTTACTGTGGGTATTGTGTTAAAATTACTGTCAAGTTGTCGTGTTAAGTGAAATATTTAATATTCAGCTATGTTCATAAGGTGGTGGTTATTTTATGGAGTTATATGCTTGATAAAGAATGTTAACTGCTGTTTTAAAATGGATGTTGAGTGAAATATGCTTTCATTTGTCAAGACATGTTTTATTGTGAAGGGACACGTACTTCCGGTGTTGTAATTAGTTCACGTGAGGAAGTATACAGTATAAGGTGACGTGTCAAATAATAAAATGCTTGCAGTCATTCCACTTTGTGGTGAACAAACAAGAACGCTGACTCTTGGTCATTTTTATCCTCCGTGATGACGGCTTATCTGGACAAATGCACGCTCAGATTCCGCTGAGTGACGCTACCTGCTGACAGGTTATGGGCCCAGCAGAGCCCAGATACAGCCCAGCTAAAACTCCAGGAAGAGCTCAAGATACAACCCGGAGAAGCTCTGGACAACGACAGCGAGCGCGGGTGAATCTTTGGAGATTGGAGTCATAAGGACGAGCGTTTTTGGTGAGCAACTACTGAATGCTAACTGGCACCATGAACAAACGCGTCGTCGATTCAAGTAGCCGATGGGCGCGGCTAACCTTCGACGGAGATGAAAGCAATTATGGACTGTGAGAGACGAAAGTTCTGGGACATTTCAAACTTCAAGGTTTGAAAGACATCATCTTGGGGAGAAATATCGACGAAGAATGTGTTTTCCGGCCGACGAAGTAAGTTTACCGGCCGATGAAGTTTGTTTACCGGCCGACGACGTGTGTCCCGGCCGACGACGATGAAAGTGTTTACCGGCCGACGAAAATGGGGAAAAATATAAATAAGTTGCTTCGCTGTATAAGGCACATCTATTATAAGAAGTAAGAAGCAAAAGAAGAAATTGTAAAAAAAATAAAAATATTGTAAGAAGCACACTGGTCCAAAAGAACAAACTGGGCTTTAGACCAGTCCAACAGGTCCCTCTTGCGAAAGAGTCCCCATGGCTCAATGAGGCTAGCCTGTATAAATAAAGGTTGAATGAAAGAATTATGCATCACTGACCGTTGATGCGTTGCATTTGTTTGCGTCACCATTGACCACCTGGAAACATGGACCGGTGTTGTGCCAAAAATTGATTTGATGCGTTGCATTTGTTTGCGTCACCATTGACCACCTGGAAACATGGACCGGTGTTGTGCCAAAAATCTGGATTGGCTGTCAAATGGCGGCTGCGGGAGCATACACGAGAGGACTTTAACAAGAATTTAACAAGATCAACACTTAAAAACAATAATTGTTTGCTCGACATTATAGTAAAGGTGTGTCTCAGTTGAACTTTTCCTTAAAAAATGCACTTTAATGGTCAAATCAGCTGCATTTCATCTGGGCGGCGCAGCGAAATGCAGCTGATTTGACGTTCGCTCCAGGAGATAAAGGTCGCTTAGTATGGCAAGCCAAGTGTCTCGTTAATAGCCACTTTTACCTATTAGTGCGACACTTGGCTTGCCATATTAGTCGAGCGCCATCTAGCGACTGAAAATGGTAGTGTTCAATATTTTCCATGTCAGAATGAATGAAATCATCAGACCTCAAACAAAAATTGGGTTATAAATATGGGGAAAAAACATAACTACGTTGCTTCGTTGTATAAGTGGCAGGGCATGCTAATTTATGCAAAAAGGTGCAAATTATACAGCAAAATGTATGATAATTAATATTTCGTATTACAATAGAACTAATTTAAAAGTTTCTAGGTTGTGGCCAAATTATATGAAAGTGCTGCTCTGTATTGAGCTTCATTGTGATTCAGGATGGGCAGAAGATACATTTGTTTAACAGACATGTTATAGAATGTGATGGATGGAAAGCCTTGACTGTAAATCTGTTCTGTAGCGCTGCTTTTTTGAGAACAACAACCTGTCGTGTTGATTTTTTTTTTCAAGGTAAGATTTTAACAGCCATGTGCTCCATTTTGCACAATGCAAAAACATTAAAAAAATAAAATCTTTCAATTGCCTGTTTTTGCTCTAAAGCTCTGCGTGTTGCAGTGTTTTCCGTTGAATCCATTAACAAATTAAACACTCCATATCTCAACTGTCTGAAGCAGAGAAATCTTTAACTATCTTTTCCACATCTACATTCATCTACATTAGCAGTCATTATTGATTTTAGTCTCTTAAATCACTTGGGAAATATCTTCTCTTCTCAGTGGATCAATGCAATTAAACCTTTTGATGTTAAACAATTCACCTTTTGAATCTCACATTTCCTGGAAAGACTGGTAACACACAAACACACTGGGGTCAAGTTTATTTTTTTAACTTGGGGTTTTGGTGATTTCAGTATATTTCCATGTATTTAACAAACATATTAACCTAACTGTACAGTTGTATTTATTGCTAATGTCTTAACACCTACAATAATATGTTATTATTACATTGATAATTTTGCTAGTAGAACTGAACTAAGATTAAAGCTTGTGTTGTGTTCTCATGTGGCTTCATTCCAAGGTTTTCATACAGATTTTACTGGATCAATTCTTATGTCACTAAAATGTCAGTCAGTCAAACTAGATTAGATGTGAACCTGACAGTTTTTATGGACTTTGTGCAGAGACTTGGGAAGTGTAATGTGTCTGATTCAGCACTTATCACAATAAAGTTTTGTTTTCAAAGGAAATGTTCATTATATAATCATAATCAGTTCAATGATTCTTTACAAAACCTTGTCGAAAAAATCTAAGTATAAATTAAGTGAAATTAAACCATATTCTACTTCAATTTACACACTTACAATACAGTCATATCTTTGCAAAGGAAAGCAATTAGTCTCCAATTAAAGGATATTATTGGAGCCTTTCTTGGAATCTCATTCTGTAATTGCCATTGAATTGATAAAGCTCCTCGGATGAGAAGTGAAACGTCTTCTGTTACAAATAAAGTCCAGTTGATCTTGTATTGAACGCCTTTTTGACTCATTCTGTAATATTTCCTATCCTCACAGGCAGAGCCTATCTTCTGTCCTTGCTGATACAGTAGATGTATTCACCCCCTTCAGACACATGTAATTAATAAAATTCTAACTCTTTTTTTTTTCTTTAAGTAGGGAACAACTTGCTCAAATTATACATCTTGTAAACTTAATGTGAATACATGTCACAACTGAGTACAGTTAAAAGAAAAACTATCAGACTGCTTCCAGTCAGTGACTCTGTACAGGCTGCTTTAATGATGAAGCATAAATTCAGCCCCACCGGACCCTCAGCTCCCCCCTTTCCTTGTGTCTCTATTTCACCTCTCCTCAGTTACCTCCTACTTTATTACTCTTCTCATCCATCTTCTCTCCCTACGCCCATCTTCTCTCTAAAATCCAAGCTAGAGAGGCTCATCAGCCCCTCCTCTCCTTTGACCTTTTTCTCCCCTGCTTTGCTAGAAGTGTCATTCAACTTAAGCCTCACACAGCTGGAAGAGAAATTTGTCCTTTTTGCCACTTCTCCTTCAGGAATGCGGCTCGTATACCTCAGTCCCACAGACATGACTACTAAACAGATATGCTCATGTTGCACATATTTTATTCTATTTGTCTGGTTTCTTGAAGAAGCTTACATACTGTAGAGCTTATAAAAACTGAAAGTTATGCACCATAACTCATGTTCCCTGAAGGAAGGGAACGAGGTGCAACATACTTGCTATGGGAATTGCGCCCCCGCGCGATTACCTGAAGGAATATACTCACGCCTTTACGGCTAGGGGCGTCACCGCCGCGCCAGAGGCCCCGCCCTCTGGGTACTTAAGCGGCTTGCGCCCCTCCATCTTTCTCCAAAGTTGCACTTCACCGAGCTTTCAGCATTGAAAAGGGCCAGATATGTTGCACCTCGTTCCCTTCCTTCAGGGAACATGAGTTATGGTGCATAACTTTCAGTTCCCTTTCAGTCTGGTCTCTCGGTGCAACATACTTGCTATGGGAACGTAATCCATTCACGCCCTTGAAATGCTCAGTAAAATGCATGCTAGAGTGAACGTCTGCCCTTGACCAGCAGGCATCTCAAAGCTACTTTCTACTGTGTGTTAGAAAGGACAGCCTGAGTGACGTCACCCGCAGTAACATCCAAACTGTAATGCTTTGCAAAAGTGTTTAATGAGCTCCAATTCGCAGCAGCGCAGATGTCTGCGACTGGTACACCCTTGAATAATGACCAGGAAGTGGCCAAGCCCCGAGTGGAGTGAGCATGCACTCCAGAGGGTACCTGTTGACCTTTGCTACTGTACGCCCTTTTAATGGCCTCAGTCACCCAATGTGAGAGGCGTTGTTTTGATAGGGCCCTCCCGGTAGCAGGTGCTGCAAAGCAGATGAACAGTTGGTTTGTTTTCCTCCATTCGGCTGTTCTCTGCATGTAAGTGCGTAAAGCCCTCACGGGGCAGAGAGCCTTCAGCCTTTCCCGTTCCTGAGTAAGGACAGGAGCAGGTGGGAAGGAGGAGAGATCAAAGTCTAGACTCCTGTGGTTCAAAGTCAAGACCTTGGGAGTGTATGCGGGATTAGGCCTTAGTGTGACCTTTGACCCGTCAGGGGCGAATCTGGTACACATTGGATGTACAGACAATGCATGGAGGTCACCCACGCATTTCGCCGAGCAAAGTGCCAGGAGTAGAGCAGTTTTATAAGATAATAAATCTATCTTAACCTCGCTCAGTGGCTCGAATGGAGGGTCACAGAGAGCCCCCAGGACCAGGCCAAGATCCCAACCAGGGGTCAGGGTCCTACTGGGTGGTTTAGTCTGAAGGACACCCTTCATAAATCTTATTATGATTGGATGTGCTCCGGGTGTCCTGTGTCCCCAGCCTTCGTGACAGGCTGAAATAGCTGATAGGAAAACTTTAATCGTTGAATAAGAACGACCTTTTTCCAGTAAGTCCTGAAGGAAAGTCAGGAGCTGAGCTAAGTCGCATGCATAAGTAATAATATTTCTTTCTGAGCACCAGGCTTCAAAAATACGCCACTTTTGGGCGTATAGAGATTGTGTTGATCCAGGGCATTTTGTATGGTTATTACCACATTTTCCGGCAGGCCTGACACCATCAACCTGTTCTTTTCAGCCAACAAGCTGAGACTTTTGGCAGTTCCTGGCCTAAGTGGCTGTACTGCCCCTTCTGGTGACACAGAGTCTGTTAACCCCTGGGGGTCAACCAGGTTGGGAAGAAGGCCTCCTTGCCAATGTGCCCCCAAGTTACCCTGCTCAGGGGTAATTGAGGGCAGATGTAACCTGTCATCCTTATTAGACAGGATTGGAGCAGAAAGTCTATTTTCCTCCTCCAAGTTTGGAGTCCTGGGGCTGTAAGACTGCGAGTTATGTAAGTGAGCAGATCTCCTGACTCCAATCCGTTTTCTGGGGTGGTCCAGTTTACTGGTCCTTGGCTTTAATGGAGCATTGGTACCAGGTAAACCGACCGAGGTCTGTGTTTCACCCGTTGGGAGAATTATTTTTGAAAGCAGATCTGGATCAGCACAGAGTGGGAGTAGGACTGGGCGATATGGACAAAAATTCATATCTTGATATTGTTGTGATATATCGCGATATACGATATATATCTCGATATAATTTTCTTTCCATAAAAGAATAACAAATATATATTTCTGAGTCAAAGCTTTGTCCCAGTTGTCACACAGCAACATTTATTAACAAACAGCTGTCACTCTACAAAATAAATGTCTAAAAAATGAACCATTATATGAATGAACCATACATTACTTTATTTTTTAGACATTTATTTACACCTATTAAATAATAATCCTCTTCAGCTGAGGGCAGCTGTGGCTGAGAGGCTAGAGCGTGTCTCTTCCAATGGGAGAGGTGGGGGTTCAATTCCACCAGCTGTCACATGCTGAAGTGTTCCTGGGCAGTGGGCAACACTAGCTGTGTTTCCATCCATTTTCATTTCGATTTTTGAGCTAATTTTTGAAATCTCGCAAATATGTAAATACAAATTAATGCGAAGCAGAAGTGTTTCCATCTGCTGGCTTGAAGCGCATCTACCAAGCCACGCACAGCGTCATTACGTCAGACGTCAGCGTCATTACGTCAGACGTCAGCACTGCGCATGTCCAGCGCATGTCTACAGTAAACAGGAAGTAGCAGTTGAAAACAGAACCTGGCCACACATCTCGTCAAAATGGAGAGAATATTTCAGGTACGTGTTGCTATCGGTCGAGTTGTATTTATTCTGTCATACAAACTAGTTTTAGCGATGTTACATGTTGTCCGGAGCGGAAACAGCTGATCAGTCACGTGACGTGAATGTTCGCTTCGGCAGCACGAGTCGGCAAATGTGTTTCCATCTGTCGCTGTGCGCATCTGCTCATTTTCGAACATCCCAAAAACCACCTCAAGCGAGCGTATAAACTTTTTGGCGAACTTGAGAAAGTAAATACGGATTTTGCCGTTTCCATTAAGCTTTTCTGCTGCGATACTTCAAAATGCGCACCTAGAAACCTTGATGGAAACACGGCTTACCCCTCATTGCCTCTGATGTGTGTCCCATCAGTGTATGAATGTGATAAAGTACTGATTATTCTTTGTACAGTTCTAGTAGAGTGCTGTATGAATGGGTAAATGAGGGCACAGATTGTGTTTTAAAGAGCTTTGAGTGTCTTGATAAGATAGAAAGGTGCTTTCACTTTAGTCAGTGTGTTTGTGAACTGCAGTAAATGTGAGCCTCTGTGGTACAATATATTTGATATACTGTATCCGGTTTTATTGTGAAAGGGTCAGGGGGTTGTTTCCGGGTTCACAAAGACGTTCTCTAAGTTGTTCTACAAAGTGTTGCATTGAATCCTTGTGTAAAAACACGACAGCCTCCACTCAAAAACGTGAACCTAGAGGCGGAGACATTATTAAATCAGCAGTTTATCATATATCGCTAAAGACACGGTCAGTCTCAGCTGTGGAAGAAGACGGCTAAAGCGTTAGCCATCTTGTTAGCCGCTAAGGACCATATTATATTTAGCGACATGACAAACCGCTGATCCACCAATGTCTCCACCTCTCTCTGCGATGCACACGGCTATATGAGCTCAGACCCGTGGTTTGTTTAATGAAGCAGGAGGCTGTAAAAACACTCGGTTCTGCCGTTTCACGGTTCACGCTCCACTCCGTTGTTTAAATGGTGAAAAAGATTCGTAGTTCCGACCTTTCATCGGGATTATTTTCAGCATAGTCTACAAAAATATTTTTTCTGCCCTCATCTAGCTCAGAAAGAACATTGTTTTTTCCCCTCAGCAGCTAGCGTCGCAGCTCTTCATATCTGCCATGTTTACTGAAAGTCTCCGCGGCTCCGCTCCGCCCTCCTGCAGGCAGGAAGGAGGGGATGGGTCTGTATTCAGTGAAGGAGAAGGAGGGGGGCGAGTGGGAGAAAGCAGACAGCAGGAGGATAATTCTCGATATAAACTATATAGTCTCGTCATATCTCTTTAGAAAAAATCTCGATATTTTAAAAATCTCGATATATCGCCCAGCCCTAAGCGAGAGGTCATGTGCTGTCTGACTACTGCTTGGACATTGCGTGTCCCTCGTTAATAACAAAGGAGCGGCTGCAACGTGAGAACGTGGGGGTGTTCCTTTTGGTTTAGCAGACTTCAGATTATTTGGTGATAAAGAGCCCAGACCCCTCGAAAAACAGGAAGAGAGATCTGATTAAACTCTGACTTGTTTTCATCCACAGCAGGCTGAACACAGTTGCTGCTGTGAAGGTGTGAAGTTTGTGGCTGCCTGAGGGCATCTGATGTAGCCCCCCATCGTCAGACTCTGTCAGCTTGCCTCCCTGAGGTGCGGACATGTCATGTGTTCGTCTGGTTAGTGTATTGGCTGCCCCATCGTTCACAATGGAACGAGGGCTTGAGCACGTGACCCTCCTCACCTGTCTCCATGAGAGGTGTGGGGGGTGTTTGCAGACGCCTCTGTGTCTGCTTACTACAGATGAATCAGAGGCACTCTTTTGGGGTTTATTGATTAGGCTAATACCCCATGGGCCGTGAGGGAGGGGGAAAAAAGGCCCCCTCCCTTTATGACGGCTTGCAGGCTAGAGGGACCTGTTTTGCTGAAGATATTTGTGTGTTGTTGTTGTTGTTTTTTGAGAGTCAATAAAACAGAGAGGAGCTGTTTCATGAGCTTTATTCGTGCTTATGTGCAATGACGTGCATGATTCTATGTCACTCACAGCAGAGAAAGCATGATTTGTGCATGCTGTAAATATACCAGCTTTTTGTACTATGTTACAAGCAAAGTCTGGACATGAAGGGATCATTCCCAGTATCATGTGGGCGGGTGATCGTGTAACGTGGACCTGGTTCATCAGGCACGTTTTTGTCTGTTGTCCCGATTCGCCGAAGAGGCCCTGTGTTTGGTCGCCTGGCGGGGAACAAACCTGTTTTTGCTCCATGCGTGCTCGGCGCGAGGCTGGCCCGGCGGGGGTCTCTGTCGGGGCTCTTCCTCGTATGCTGTCCGCTTCTGCGGTGGGGCACGCGTTGCAGAGTGGTGCAGAGACTGCGCTGGTCTGGTTCCAGCAGACTCCCTTGGGGGGGCGAAGCTTCTCCGGGGAATGCCCACCCGGAGAGCTTCCGCCTGTCTGCGTCTTTGGTCCAGCTTGGTCTGAATTTGCTCCAAAGCTTTATCAAACAATCCCGTCGGCTCTATCGAGTGGTGGAGAAAAGGCACCTTTTGTCCCTCCGGGAGATCTGTTAAAGTCATCCAGAGGTGGCAGATCGCGATGACCACTTCCGCCATTCCCCTGCCCTGTGCAACAGCAGCTGTCCCCATCATATGGAGCACAAAGTCTGTTGCTCTGCGGGCTTTGTCCAGCAAGTCGGCGGTCGCCTGCTTGTCCGTTGTTATTTGGAGCTGTTGCAGTTTTTCTGCCAGGTAAGCCTGCATTAACGCGGACGCGTTCATGACGCGTGCCGCGAGTCCCTGAGCCCTGTAGCACTTCTCAAGTAGAGACGCTGAAGCTCGACAAGCCTTGCTGAGAAGAGTTGGTTTTGTTCCTGATGACTTAGGAGCCAGGTGAGACGCTAGTGTGTCCTCAATCTGAGGCACGTTATTTATTCCCACCTCATCCATCCCGTCTACGTCGAGGAACTGTGAGAGGAGAAGGAGCATAGGGGCTCTTGGTTGAGTCCAGGTGCGAGTTAGTTCTATGAGGAAGTCCGGGAACACGGGCATCCTTTGCCTCGTGGCGGCCTGCTGCTTCGAGTAAAAATAAGCCGTTTTCGCATTGGCCAGCCCTCAATGCCCCGGGCCGCCCCTGGGTGGCTCTGGGCCACCCGCGTTCATTACGCATTTGCCGCAGAGCCGCCTTGAAGTGGGTGGGCAGTTCTCTGGAAGTGGGTGGGGTGCTCTCTTCACGTGGGTGGAGTGTTCGTGTTTTAAGAGAGGAGACTCCGCTAAAAAAAAATTGTTAGCTGGATATATATATATTAGTGTTTCTGAGTTTAATTTTTGTTAATAACTGATCACAAATCAGCTTATGTTACAACGTAAATAACAACGAAGCGCGCACCCATTTCCGCCTTTCAGCGCGACCTGAATGTCATTAAAATATAACTAATATTGTCTAACTGTTGCGCGCAGCCAGGGTTTTAAAATATAACTAATAATCTCTAACTCCTTTGCGTATCTAGAATGTCAAGAGTGGTGATTCCTTCATAAGCAACGTGAACTCCTAAAAAAAACAATCCGCCGCCGTGGCTTACGGCGTTAATGCTGTTGTGTCTTGACCAGACGAAGCGGGTTCGCGTCCCACCTGGGACAATGTTTTTTTTTTACGTTTGTCTTTTATTGGAGTAAATAAAAAGGAGTTTGTTTGGTAGATAAAAAGGAGTTTGTTTGGTAAAATGCTTAACAAAACTCCTTTTTATTTACTCCAATAAAAGACAAACGTAAAAAAAAAACATTGTCCCAGGTGGGACGCGAACCCGCTTCGTCTGGTTAAGACACAACAGCATTAACGCCGTAAGCCACAGCGGCGGATTGTTTTTTTTGGGAGTTCACGTTGCTTATGAAGGAATCACCGCTCTTGACATTCTAGCTACACAAAGGAGTTAGAGATTATTAGTTATATTTTAAAACCCTGGCTGCGCGCAACAGTTAGACAACATTAGTTATATTTTAATGACATTCAAGCCGCGCTGAAAGGCGGAAATGGGTCCGCGCTTCGTTGTTATTTACGTTGTAACATAAGCTGATTTGTGATCAGTTATTAACAAAAATTTAACTCAGAAATACTAATTCAGTTAACAATTGTTTTAGGGGTTTCTGTAGTTAAATATGAATGAAATTCAACCCTCGCGCTGAGGTTGTTTGAATGAGTCCCGCCCCTGCTGCAAACAACGAATCAAATGAGAGCAGTACATGACGTGAAACTGGGTCCGTCAGGGCTCGGCCCGATAGAACCACGGTGAAGATGGTTCCAGAACAAGGGTGGATCCCGGGCGGAAAAGGTAAATGCGAAGACGCCGAACCCGGGTTAGAAGCTGGGAGAGCCGGGGAGGGCTGGCCAATGCGAAAACGGCTATAGTTTCTTGCCAGCCTCGTGACCTGTTAGCGAGGCGGAGGTTCGGGCCATGGGATATGCAGCGTGTCTGTTGCTCTGTGGCACAAGTCGAACAGAGCAGGGATGGAAAAGTCAGTTTCTGGGAGCACAGGTACCGGGGTCTGGGAGAGATCTTCACCCTGATCCTCCAGTTCCACGTCTGCCTCCTCCGTTAAAAATTTGCCCGAGGCTGAAATCGAGATCTCGTCCTCGTTCATCATGCCACGGGTGTCGAAATCGACTGTTAGGCCCACCATAGGAGCCAGCACGTCAGGGCTGTCGCCCCATTCGACTCGTGTGCTGTCACGTAGAGCCATGTTCTCTAGCTCCGGCGTGGGAGTGAGGGGCTCCGTGGTGTCCGCGTCCGCTGGTGTCGCTGAAGCGCCCATGGCTTTGGCGACGAGGTCAACCCGATGCCGCAGCACCACATCCATCATGAGGCTGCAGTGTGGGCAAAAGTCGGGTGCATCCAGTGTTGTTTTTGCATGAAGCATTCCCAGGCAGACTGGACAGGCCTCGTGGGTGTCCGTTGCTGCGAGGGAGAAACCGCATCCGTTGGGACAGGCGCGCGAAGTTGGGCTCGCCGTCCCGCTGGTTTTCCTTGGAAGTCTCGCCTTTCGCTTTCCTTTCTCCGGAGGCCTGTCCGAGATGAAGCGGGCGAGTCCTTCCAGAATCTTTTTTCTTGAAATGTCTCCTCCGTCACGTCGCTTTCGCTGGCTAGCTCGCTAGGAGTTAGCAAAATAGCTTTTTTCTTGTGGCATAGTTAGCGCCGTCGAGCGAAGCAATCTGTAGAGAGAGGAGAAGAAAATACTTCGGGGTTAAGACAGAGAAATGTGCCGGACTAGCTTTCGCTAGTCCAGCATTACGCAGGAATAATTCTCTGTGCGCTCTGTGTAGGGAGCAAGCTCACCTCAAGTTGAGCGATGAAGCAACAGAGAAGTCCCGCAAAGAGGTAGGTCAGGTTCAGCGAGGTGAAGGGCAAAAAAAGAGAAAGATGAAGGGGCGCAAGCCGCTTAAGCACCCAGAGGGCGGGGCCTCTGGCGCGGCGGTGACGCCCCTAGACGTAAAGGCGTAAGTATATTCCTTCAGGTAATCGCGCAGAGGCGCAATTCCCATAGCAAGTATGTTGCACCGAGAGACCAGACTGAAAGGGAACTGTGTTTGTCTTATACTGTAAATTGCTGCAGCAGCATCTGTCAATTTTAGCGCCTG
The DNA here is from genome assembly GCA_038048925.1 of Garcialebias charrua. Taxonomy (NCBI): domain Eukaryota; kingdom Metazoa; phylum Chordata; class Actinopteri; order Cyprinodontiformes; family Rivulidae; genus Garcialebias; species Garcialebias charrua. The sequence continues at coordinate 12,380 of JBBPBX010020420.1, read as the reverse complement.
TTCATTTTTAGTACATGCTTAAGACCACACTTTTGATATTGCAACACTAACAGATTGCATGCATACATATGCATGCAGACTGAAAACAGGTGTCCTTCAGGGATGTGTGCTCAGTCCTTTGCTTTTCACTCTACTGATGTCTCTTCTGCTATGTTTACTTATCTCATGAAACAACAGTGTGATGGAGCTCAACCCCAATGAGAGGGAAACATGGCAAAGGTGTAACAGTTAGTGAACGTATAAGGACAACAAAATGACAACACTATAAACCAGTGGTCCCCAAACCACGTCCCGCGGGCCGCATCCGGCCCGCCCCCACATTTGGTCCGGCCCCCAGAACAATAGTAAAAAAAAAAAAAAATTTTTTTTTTTTTATTTTTTTTTTTTTACAAATGAATACATGTACAGTACTGTACGGTCACCAAGTACTTAGCCTATCCTAACACAGTTTTTAAAGATGAAGGAGTAAGTTGAATTGTCTCCCTTTCACATAAAGGGAGCTAGCTGGGTGGGAGGAGTGACGATATTCCAATGCGCAGCAACGCTTTCCTCAGCCCTCCTCATCTTGTATTCTCACAGACATAGTCTT